>JALLAX010000065.1:0-18555 GCA_036939555.1 Discostella stelligeroides
AGATAGGATGAGATGGCCTCACTCAGCTGGAAATTGTTGCATAGTGTAATTTAATTATTGTATTTAATTTTGGCTGACATGATTTAATAATAAAAATGATCCCGCTGGGCGATTTTGCTATAACTTTGGGAGAGTGTAGGGGTGATCATGTACGATGACTCTGCGGTGACATTATCACCATATTCACTCGGTGTTGGCTGTGTTCTGGAAAAGCCGCTGGTCACGGCGGCCGCTAACATTGTGAAATAAAAAGATAGATCCGATAATAATATGGACGGTGCGTGGAACTTGAGGAGCTCTACTTAAACTATCTGGTACTGGGCAACATACGCCTCGCTAGTACTCTTTCTACATGGAACTCGAGACGGAAAAAGCAATAACTTAAGTGTGACGACACCATGATATTGAGACACAACAACATGACACACAACATCATCCAGCCTCATCCAGCTCACCCAGCGATGCCGGCCGGCCGGCCCTCTCCGATTCTTTTGGGAAACTCTCTTTTTTTC
Source organism: Discostella stelligeroides (assembly GCA_036939555.1). Taxonomy (NCBI): domain Eukaryota; phylum Bacillariophyta; class Thalassiosirophyceae; order Thalassiosirales; family Thalassiosiraceae; genus Discostella; species Discostella stelligeroides. The sequence goes on from JALLAX010000065.1 coordinate 513, forward strand.
TTTCCGCTTGCGTGGCAGCAAAAGCGAGAAGGTCTCTCTCGGCCCTCAACTCCGTGGCGTGGGCCGCCGACTCGCCAATAAAATGGCGGGAAGAAAGTAGAACTTGGGAGCGCATGGCGGGAGAGAAGATGCGACGCAGAGAAAAATCCATGAAGACACAGAAGTCAAGCTAGAGTAGCTAGTGTTTCCCTTTGATAGTACTATGATTTAGTTCTCTACGACTTATTATTATGGGATGGACTTGACTATGGCCAACATCGACAACGACAACAAGCAGTATTGTCGATTCGTTTGATTCCGCAAAAGTACCTCATTGAATAGCAAGCAGCAAACATGGGCCGAAGCAGCCGCCATGACGAAGAGACACTCGCCGAATCTCTCTATAATCCTCTTACCGACAATAATGGCGGTGGCGATGCAGCGACATCATGGACCAAAGGCACCCAGCAGCCACCTCGATGTCGTGACGCATGGGCAGCCGTTTTGTTTTATGCGCAATTCATTGCCATTGGGGTGTTTGCGATACTGTGGGGAGTTCCCGCGGTGCACAAGACCATGACATCATCGGACAGTAGCAGCAGCAGCAGCAGCAGCAGCAGTAGTGAAAATGATGAGAGTCAGAGCAATGAAGATTCGTCATCAGAGAGTAGCAGCACTGATGTTGATAGCATGGGTTTACTATATGGTGAGTTTCATAAAATGAACAGAGAGACGAGAGGATTCAGTACATTGCGTTGTTACATTACCGTCTCTCCACATATCCATCGAACTTAGTCTCTCACTTCGTCCTGCTCTCTGTCATTACTACTCATGTTGTATTCCAGCTTCCATGGTTGCAGGAGGAGGCTCCTTCCTTTTTTCGGCACTCTCCCTCATGGTCATGTCACTGTGTCCCAAAGTTCTCATCCAAATCTCCCTCTTATTCTCCCTAATTTGTTCCGCCTTGATTGCAGTGGGTTCCTTCTTCTATGGAAGCATCGCGGGGGGCATATTTGGTGTGATTTTCTTCCTACTATCGGTCTGTTATGCATGCATCGTCTGGAAACGCATACCATTTGCTGCTGCTAATCTGTCTACGGGATTGACGGCAGTGAAGACGAATGCGGGAGTGTTCCTCGTAGCCATGTCTATTGTTGCATTCTCCTTTGCGTACTGCCTGCTTTGGATGACGGCGCTTGTGGGGGTGTATGATAAGTTGTCAGATTGCGTCAGCACTACCAATGCCGACAATGTCACCACGACTGTTTGCACGGAGGATAATATTGGATGGGCTTACTTCTTCCTTGTTCTACTGGCCTTTTTCTGGTAAGCTGCAACATTCTATCACTCCAAAACATATCCTACTTTTTGATGATGATGTTGTTGATAGCCTGGAGAATGTTCTAACGAACACAATTGCCCCCTTCTTCAACCTAGGACCGAACAAGTCTTTCAGGTATGCGTGTGCGTTGCTCCACGTAAATAATGCATTTTCATAATTTATTGACCTATCCTTTCCTCGCACCGGAAATCAAATAATGACCCCGGCATAACCAATACACACAATCGCCCTCTAGAACACAATCCACGTAATAATTGCGGGTGTGGTTTCAACATGGTGGTTCGCCCCCGAGGATGCAGGATCATTCTGCTCCGTTGCCATCAAAGATTCGTTTGTTCGGGCCACCACTACATCCTTCGGTAGCATTTGCTTTGGTAGTCTGCTGGTGGCGATTATTCAAACACTTCGGGCTATGGTAGAAAGTGCTAAATCAGACAGTGATGAAGAGCGAAGCTTGGGCTCGGCGTTCCTGCTTTGCATAGTCGACTGCCTTTTACGCTGTCTAGAAGATTTGCTTGAGTACTTTAACAAGTTCGCCTATATTTACGTCGGGATGGTGAGCATCACTATGTTGAGAATCGCAAATGCATTTTCCTTATTGATTATTCATCTTTTCCTCCACATCTCTGAACAGTATGGCTACAGCTACTTGGAGGCAGGAAAGAATGTCATGATCCTTTTCAAGGAAAAAGGGTGGTCTGTCATCATCAATGATAACCTCATCTCCAATGTCTTATCTCTCTTCTGTTTCATCATTGGTGGTCTCACTGGATGTGTTGGATTAATCATGAACGAGATCAATCCATCGTGGTTTGAAGGGTATGAGGGTGCAGCCATGGGTGTTGCCTTTGGGTGAGAAAGTGCTTGACCAGCATCATCATTTTTGGTTTGATCATGGCTTCATTTACTCACAATTGTTGGACCGCTTTGTACATGCACCACTTCAATCTTACTGAAACCCATGACGCAGCTTTTCATTCCTCGTGGGTATCGTCATCTCCGCAATTCTACTCAGCGTCGTTGATAGCTCGGTTAATACCGTTTTGGTATGTTTCGCAGAAGCTCCCGCAGAGTTTGAAGCAAATCATTCCAGGTTGTCAAACGAGATGAGAGCTGCATGGCGAAAGGTTTATCCTGATGAATGTGGATTCTAATATTGGAAATAACTGTATTGAATGGTCGAGTGCAGTACGTCACCTGTTTAAAGAGATTTGCGTATGTCCATACTAATTTGTATTATCATTGCTGCAAAAAGAATCAGAGTCCGCATAACCTTTGCGCCTTGTCAACAAAACTTGCAACGTCGAATTGTTCACCACGTGCTTTCTTCTGCCCAACCTTTTTCTGGATACTCTTCTTGGATGATGCGAAACCGAGCATAATGGAAGCTTTGGATGAAAAAGCAGTCGCGTCGTATTTTCCCTCTGTCGAAGGGTTCTTCGCGAAGCGAACATGATTGCGTGAATATTCATTCACTCGTTTGCCCCTCGCTTCTTTCCTTGATGTAGGCATGATTCTCAGCGAGGTTGGCGACACAATCTCCTCGCTGCCCTCCCCAGCCACCTGAGATTCGGGTTCATATGCTTCATCGCTAGAATCATCATCGACATCATTCACAACCGCAACATTATCAAAATCAATGTAATCATCAACAAGATTGTTATCATCCTCCGCAGTATGATGCCTCTTATTTTGCTTTGTAGTCTGGCGTACTTTCATCCAATCGTTCGAGTCTTCATCATCATCTGAGTCTTCACGATCACACTGCTTGGTGGATTTACGTACTCGCATCCAATTATCATCTGAAAAATCTTCGTCTTCACTGTTGTAAATTTCCTTCCGAGACACTTTCGACGGCGTCATGATACTTGCAGCTGAATTGTTTGGCTTTTTTCTCGAGTATTGTACTGGCCTGGTCTTTGTGCTGATTGGTATCTGCGATTGTCTCCCAACCGCTCGGTTTTCAGCTTCACTGTCCTCCTCCTCGCCTACACGCGCAACTGGTTCCTTCGACGCCATCCGAGGAGGGAGGGGGATTTGAGATTCCAACACAATTCGCCCTCTCGGTGCTTCCGGAGGAGCCTTCCTTTGCGAGAGAGGGATTGAATATTCATCCTCCTCCTCGTGTTCTTTTTCACCTTCGCTTGCATATGGTGTGTTTGAAGCCTCTCTCTGAGATTGAGGGGAGATTTGAGATTCCATCGTTATGCACTCCAAAGTTTCGGGAGGAAGCTTCCTTTGAGAAAGGGGTACTGGATAATTGTCTTCCTCCTCATCCTCATCCTCCATCCGCCTCCGCCTGGACTTCTTCTTTCTAGTCGGATTCCTTCGCGATGAAAGCCCCGTCACAACAACTTCCGCACCCATGTCTACCAACTGCTGTTGGTCCGCCCTCTTCTTCCGTGTCGTCGATAGAGGAATTTGATATTCGAGCGCTTCCACCGTCTTCCTAGCTCCAATTCGGTTATTATTCTGCGTCTCATTATAGTTGGCAAGAGATTCAGGCTGAGTCTGAAAGAATTGCTCAGATTCGTCAAGGTCATCGTAGTTACCACCTCCATCCTCAAAAACAATTTCATCTCTATTTTCATCATTCTGATCGTCACCGCCATTGTCTTCCATAGCATCAGATTCTTCATCAACAAGCATGTCATTAATTCCAACGAACGATGATTCATGGGCAGTTCCTTGCGTACTGCTACATGTACTCTCACGGCCAGGAGACTGATGTTGTCGTCGTCGCTGCTGCTGTCGATTGGCATTCGTATCGAGCAGTTTGTGTCGACCGGCACTCTTGCCAATTGTCCCGTCTTTTACAAACTCTCGTCCTTCGATGTCGATGTCGTGGTCGTCGTTACCATCGCCGACATCAGCTGCCGCAGATATTGTTGTAGTGGTTGCTGCTGCTGCCGATACTGCATTATCATCACTATCAGACTGGGACTCCAAACCAAGGAATTCCTCTATATCCACACCTAGTTCAAATAGCTCTTGGACGTTCCCCATGGGTGGTCGGGGCATGGAGGCAGTAGTAGTAGTAGTAGGAGTGGTAGCTTCTGTGATCGGGATGTCACCTCCTCGAGCTCTTGTTTGGGAGACGGCGGCATTCATCCCCGGTTGTTCTTCTTCTCCCTCGTTGACAGCAGTGGCGCTACCATCCTTTCCGGGACGGGAATTTTGCATCATCGGCATTGCTGACACGATTTTACTTTCATCTTCATGATCACTGTCATCAGCGGCATCACGAGGAGCGGCGGCATCTCGAGTAGATGTAAAGCTTCGACTCTCCACTGACGATCGCGATTTCCATGGCCATAACGATATGGCACTATTTGTCGGTATTGATTTCGTGGAGAGGGTGGTAGAATGATACGTTTGGGACCTAGTAGCCACGCGACGACGAGCATGATCATCCTTGTCTCGTTTCTTCCGACCTTGTCGCCCGAATTGTTTCCTGGTCTTCCCGCCCCGAATAATACCGCCACGACCTCGAGGCGGATGACCTTGCCGCTCTCCTTCCCATTCATCATCATCATCATCATCATCATCATTGATGAAATCCTCGTCCTCCTCCTCATCACCATCAACAGTCATCACAACTTCTTTATTTCCATTCTTCTTCTGGTCCAACGAATAATAATATCGATGTACCGCCTCCAACTTCATAATCAACACATGATGAGAATACGAATCCTCTCTCACTTTTCTTTGAGTATTCTCCCTCAAATCCTCCTCCTCCTCCTTCTCCTCCTCCTCAAGTTTCATCAATTCCCTCCGAAGTTTGGGTGAACAATGCACATCTTTCGGATGACCAATCAATCCTTGATTTTCGGCCCCAATCATGGATACCTGACCCTGAATGTAGAGACACAGATATAGCTGGTTGTTGGTAATTTGATGTGGTAATTGCGATTGAATTTCGGGTGGGATGAGTGTGTATCCGTTGGGTTCGTGATGGTGGTGAGTATGGTTGGTATTTCTGGAGGAATTCGCCATAGTAGTGTGGTTGCATGTGGTGGTGAAGTAGAGATGACTCAAGATTTGGGAATGCATTTCAAAATCAAAGGACTGATGTTGTTGTTTTTGTTGATCTTGTTGTTGTTGATGACTCCGCTTCTGATGCTGACATGGGATTTGTTTTTGACAGCATTGCAAGATGGTGGATACTGTGTAATTGGTAATGCTGACCAGGGATCTATTTGATATTATAGTAGACGACGAAACTATTCCCTCCAGCGTTGTAGGGGAGAGGAATGCAATGATGGAATGTAGTCCATCATGTATGACGAGGTAAGGCGGACAGTATCCGTCGTCATCATCGTCGTTGCCAAGACGAGAGCGTTGTAGTAGAGTTCTTTGCCAATCAAAGTCGCCCCCTCGCTGAATCACTTGAACAATCTTTCCCCGCCGTGAGGGAGGAGTTGGATCCACAACAACATTATTCGAGCCATTATTATTGATGATTCCGTGTCGTCGTTTGGGAGGAGAGGGCAATAAGCCCGATGGAATTGTGTTTTCAGTCTGAGGCTCTTCTTCTTCGATCTCTTTGTCTTCTTGATTGTCGTCATTGTCGTCACCACCTTGGAATGAAGCTGCGTACAAAATGGTGGATTCGATCCATGGATTATTCTTCTGGAGGAAAGAGGCCATGATTGATATCAAGGTTTGGAATGCGGTTCCACCAAAAAAATATTCGATTGCTATCAGATGATAGAGATATTATGAGAGAGTTAGTAGAATGCTCTTTTAGAATTGCATTACAATGAAGGACTACGAAAAAAGTCACATGACACGAATGACAGGATTCTCCTCAAAAAGATACAAAAGAAGAACTGCTCCAAGTGAGGATCGAACTCACGACTTCCAGATTATGAGACTGGCGCTCTACCGACTGAGCTATCGGAGCAATTGTTAATTGTGGATTGTGCAATATATCTGATCATCACACAATGATTCAGGACTTCGTTTGGCGGGAACTCAAGAGATGACGGTTGACGTCCGTCACTGAAGATGAAGAGAGAGAGCAACAAGCGGTGCAGGAAAGTCCTTGCCTTTTCTCCTGCTCATGCGATTCCGATTCCGACACCATCGATTGATGTTTTTGGTTCCGTGAAAGTAAGCTCGAAGACGATGGCAGTTGGAAATGGAAAATGACTGCAGAGCCAACAACATATCATCATACTCATTTCATTGTAGTTAGTACATGAACATTGATGGATCATCATCATCATTGCAAAGCATAGTACTCGCAAAAATTGTAGTTTGATTGCATTGCACGAAAATTAGTATTATCATTTGCGGCATTGCCATTATTTTTAACAATCCGTAACAACAACAGCAACAACATCAACAACAACAAGGCAACATGGACACACACACGAAAGACGAATCTTCCAACAACAAGGACGGATCCACCAACAATAATAATAATAATAATAAAATCATCTCCATCGAAAGCACTGCCGATGGCGACATTACCACAATCGAAGAACGGACAATGACAACACCGAACGTCAGCCCCGGAGAACGGATTGCTAGCGATTCGATTGCAGCGTTCAAGAACCATCTTCGCGATAGTTGGGATGAAGAGGGATTGGATCTGTTGAATAATGATGATGATCATCATTCGAATAATAATTGCATTGATGGTCTGGTTGATCATAAGGATCGATCCTCCTCCCAACAACATCATCATCATCATCATCGGTCTCGACATAGACAAAATCTATCTGTGCAGTTTTTGGAATTTTCAATATCAGGGGATGATGTTGTGTATGAAAATGATAATGCAGCAGCAAATACTAGTACTATTACTACTGCTTCCCAACGACGATCAGGAAAGGAGACTATTGAAGGCTCTGCTTCGTACTACTTTGATCCACCATCATCAACATCATCATCGCGCAACAATGATGTGCACTACTTGACAACTACCGAAGGGATGATGATGATGGAGGAGAACAACACCACCAACACCAACAGTAGTAGTAGCAGCAGTAACTGCAACAACAGTAAAGATACTGGATTTGTCACGAGTAACATCGACAATAATAGCAACAATGACACAAAAGTAGTATCCAAATTCACAAACGCTCTTCAAGATAGCTGGAATCTTCCTCCTGGAAACAAGCAACAAGATCGGAACTCGGTGCAGTTTAGAGATGATGACACTCAACCAACTTGTTTCAATGTTGTTGGGAAAGAGAAGGAACAGCAACAGGAACAACAACAACAACAACATCAACAAAGTTTGTCTTATCAGGAGAGGAAGGACGCATCACTGAAATTGGAGTGTAGCAACAAGGAGGCGATTACTTCGGCAGCAAACAGTCACTCAACATTGACTTCACCTGCAGATGCAGCTCACCCGTCTGCTTCCGCTAGTGCTGCCTCCACGAGTGCCACTGCCAACAACGCAATGCCATGCGAGAATCAGCAACCATTATTGCCGCAACTTCCATCACACGACCACGGGAACACACCCCAACACAATGCTATTGACGTCGATCACCATCGACTACCGGACATGATCCAACCGCTTCGGCTAGGGAGCGATTCCCCCATCTCCCCCTCGCATTCCACGGCGTCATACTCCTCGGAGATAACAGACATTGTCGCTCCCATTCCATTTCGACCATCGGGCAGCAGTAGCTCTGTGGGAGGAGGAAGTACTAGTGGAAGCGGAGGGGGGAATCGAAAGCATCGACGTGTTTTCTCGGGTAAATCGAATCCTGCATTGGTCCATCGACGGGTAAATACGAGGGGGGATAAGTGTGCACCTCCTGGAGAGGATGTATTCCAGGCGGAGACAAATGAACCTATCGAGAGGCAGCAGTATTATCATCATCATCAACAACAACAACAGCCGCAGCAAGAGTACCAGCCTCAGAATGACAAGACACTGTCACCTTCAACGGAGGTCATGCCTACTTACACCTTTCCCCAAGAGCGGCCACACATTCACCAGCCGCCACCGCTTTACCAGCCACAAGCACAATATCCACCTCAATATGAGCACGGAACGCATCTGATGCATAATACATATCCGCATCATTTGCCTCCTCAGATGCCCTACCACAATCATGGAACACAGACACCGCCTACATATTACAGTGCGTCGCCGACACCGGATACGGGAGTCAACTATGCTCATCAAACATCGTCGCCTGTAGTTTCTGGCTATCCTACCTCGCAAGAACACCCACCCCAGCAGGCGTCACAATATCAGCATCAATACCCTGCTCATCAATCATCCTCACCTTCTGGATATCCTCCGCCAGGACAAGCACAGCAGCAATTGCCACCATTTCATAATCAATATCCCGCTCATCAAACATCGCCTGAAGTTTCAGGGTATCCACCACCGCCGGCACAATCGCCGCAGCAGGCGTCAATGTATCCCAAACCTGGTCATCAAACACCACCATTGATCTTGAATTATCCTCCATCGCAAGGACAACAATCGCAGCATGCCTCGCCCTACCACAGTCAACACTCTGCTCATCAAACATCGCCTGTGGTATCTAGTTATCCTCCTCCGCCAGCACCACCAGCACAGCAGGCTCCAGTTTATTACAATCATCAATACCCTGCACATCAAACATCACCAATAGTATCAGGATATCCCCCTTCACACGAACAATCACCATCATCGCACCATAGTCAATATCCTTCTCATCACGCATCACCTATCGTCTCGGGATATCCACAAATGCAGGAACAATCACCACAGCAAGCGGCCCCATCACACCCATACCCTGCTCATCAAACATCACCGACTGTATCAGGATATCCTCCTCCAACAGCTCAGCCATCATTGCATGCACCATCACACCACAATCACTACCCCGCACACCAGTCATCGCTAATGGTTGCAGGGTATCCTCCTCCACAGCAGACTTCGTACATGGCGCATCGCACCATCCAACCCCCTCCGCCGATTCTGACTCAGCCGTCGTTGGAAGAGCAACAGTCACGTTCTCGTTCAAACTCAAGGAATCGGGAGGACTTGATGTCATCCGAGGTAGTAGATGGAAGCGAGCAGGGTCATCAAAGTGAGCTGTTGCACAACCCGTTCCCTACCAATGAAAAAGGGAGGCTGGGTGTGAAAGCATCACCGATGGGTCATAGAAAAGAGCCCTCATTTAACCCCCTTCCATTCATCGACACGAATGACCGAAACTCTCTTGGGAGCTTCCTCGCCACGACCACACTTTTTGACGACGATCTATCTGACAAAGGCGAAGATTATACATCGGCGGCCGAGGAAGGTGATGCAGTCAGGCATTCACGCAACAACTCATTGAACAGTTTGGCCATATCTCGTTTGGAGCAGTTCGTCGACAAACAGTCGAAGGAGCTAGATACAACAACTAGTGGACTACCTCATTCTCATCGACCGCCGCCACCTCCTCCGGTGATAATCCCCACAACATCAGATGGATATCCAATGTTGTCTACCAGCCCAGTCGTGTCCCATGTCATGGCGCGACAGTCGCCAACAGGGTCTTTGTCAGATTATTCTCATCCGCCTCTTCATCCACCGCCGCCACCGTTACAGCATCCCAACGCATCGGATGGCTATCACTCAGCGCATTCGACTAGCCCAGTTATTTCAAGTTCCATGGCATATCAGCCGTGTCAGCTGGGGTCAGCACCAGGCCATCCTCCAACTCCTCCATCATATCATCCTCCAACTCCTCCCCCATATCCTCACAGCGCCACTCCGCCGCAGTCCTCGTGGCATCCTCCGCATCAGCAACAATCACCGACGTATCACAACATGCACCACCAGTCGCCGCAACATCAAATTATGGATTACCATCAGACACCACCTTATCACCACCCTCAACCTTATCATGGTATACAGCACCACACGATGTCACCCTACAGTAATGCTCCACCACCGCCATGTGGAGCATACACTCATGGTTTTCATTCACAACAGCCATTATGCCCACCGACCGCGAAATCGACGGGTGAATCATCACAGTCATCGGGAGGATCAGGGAAAGAACCAAAATCTCGTCGCAAATGCTCCATACCAGACTGCCCCAATCGTGTCGTTCAGGGTGGCCTGTGCATCGCGCATGGAGCGAAGCGGAAGACATGCTCGGTGGAAGGATGCACCAAAAATGTGAAAAAGTTGGGACTGTGTAGCACTCACGGACCCGCACGCAAACGGTGTGAATATGAGGGATGTACGAAAGTGGCCGTAAAGAGCGGACGGTGCATCGCCCACGGAGCAAAGAAGAAGGGTTGCAGTCACAAAGAATGTGAAAAGCAGGCGATATTTGGTGGCATGTGCAAGAGGCATTACGATGAGACGAACAGAATAGTCAAGGGCCTTGCTCCCGTGACGACGAATGCAAGTGAAGATGATAATGTTATTGATGACGAAGATAATGATGATATCTCGTCCGATGAACAGGCCGATCCAAATGATGTATCGATACACCAAGCTCCCCAAACGAGAGATGGAGCAAGAGGGCATAATCATCACCGCGGTCTTTCGCTATTTCATGAAAGTGAGTTAATGAACACCATAATCAACAACGGTGTACCTCCCGTGGAGAACGACGGTCTGCATGGTCTCTCCATACTTTACAAAGATGACACGGGTGACCCGGAAGCAACACCATCCAATCTCAAAGATTGACGTGTCACATTTGGGCTCTATCTTTAGATTAGACATGTATTTCTTCCTGTCAGAACAAGAACCGTCAAGTCATTGAATTGCATTTTATTAGTTCATCATTATTTGCTACAATAAAATAATCGCAATCTTGCTCAAACACCGGTGATTGTTGTGGATCACGGAACATCATTCGATAACTCAACTACCTAAATGAATATAATCGTCGCCTGAGATTCAGCCACTATAGTTGCACTTATTAAGACTCGTTTATATCACAAACCTCCCCACACTCCAACGTATGCCTACTCCTATGCAAGATCAAGGAGAGTTGTTGAGTGAAATGAGGCAGACGAAGTAAAAAGTAGTTCGCGTGAGCTATTCGCCCAGCAGACAAAAGAAGCTGAATTCCATTGTGATTCATCATGCTAGGATCATTTTTATCCTGGCATGGTCACTAATCAATCCTTTTTTCCAACATCCATCCCATCAGATTGCATCACAGCTCGTAACAGACCAGCATCACGATCACAAGTGATTTCATCGGTATTTTCTACTCATGTGGAATGAAAAAAGAGTGGATTCTTTTTCATGCATTGTATCAGTGCATCGGTTTGTCTTGGACAACGAATCATCTTTTCCTATGTGGGGCACAGCAGACAGCAGATTATGAAATATACAAGAATTTGGCAAAGAAACAAAAAGATCGGCAGAGGATGACTGGTTGTGAGAGAGAGACAACTAAAAACGACGACAACTCACTCGATGGGATCTAACATTTTTATCGGCGGCACAATCCTCCAAATCATAATACGGCTTGGCACATGGTCCATCTCGCAATTTGTCATTACGGCGATTGCCGTTGTCGTTGTCCCCTCCATCGGAATGCATTGTCTTCTTCTGAATATCTAGATCACTCTATACTCTCATGTGCTCCAAATTATTGGCGGGAGGGGCTGACCTCTCTATTTAGAGCGTAAATTAAATAGAGATAGCGAGAAGGTCCCGATTGACAAGATATCCCCATTAATATGTTACCTCTCTTACTAGAAAATTTTTTATGTACGCGTGCAGAAAGGATCCCTCGTTGTATTCACAACAACAACTTTATTGATTGCGTCTCCTCGAAACAACCCCCCAACCGTAAGTGTTGACCGCGAGGACCATGGCGCAGGCCGTTTACCCCCCTCTCCTTCTCTCTCTCAATCCGCACATGATATCACACGTTATTTCTCGTGTGTGTGAATGTTTGTGTGATCATTTGACGAGAGGTGATTGTGAGTTGGGGGATGATGCGTGCCGAATCCGGTGATTTCTCTGTACCTACATACACGGAAATGAAGACGAGATGGTGCAAGAGAGTGGATGGGTGGTGGTGGCGCGCGGTGAAAGGGAGTGAAACATCGCTACTAAAATGGTAGATATTAGAGCCTTGACGAGTGCGAATGAAGTAACACTTTTTTAGACATGATTCGAGTCATCCACTACTAACTGCCGTCACCACCATTGATAGCCTTAGTCGCTTCTGCCATCATCTTCTCTCATGCACCAGATCCTTCAGGTCCCGTATCTATTTTTCATGGTTTACTGAACTAAATTCATGTATTCCTTCTTTTTTCACACATTCACAGATTGTAAATACTAATTACACCAATCATGGTCAACGTCCCCAAAGAACGTAAAACCTACTGCGCCGGGCGCAAATGCCGCAAGCACGAAGTTCACAAGGTAACGCAGTACAAATCCGGCAAGGCCTCCAACTTCGCCCAAGGCAAGCGTCGGTACGACTCCAAGCAGATGGGATTTGGTGGACAGACCAAGCCCGTCTTTCACAAGAAGGCCAAGACGACACGTAAGATTGTCTTGCGTTTGGAATGCAAAAAGTGTAAGACCAAGAAACACTTGACGTTGAAGAGGACGAAGCATTTCGAGTTGGGTGCGAAGAAGCAGGAGAGTGGACACCAGTATTAAATTATATGAATTACTATTTAATGCACTAGATGATGTGATATTTTTGTTGCAACGCGCTTTTTCAATCTCTCAAAATAACTAGGAACTAGGAGCACAGATTCAAAGTCAATCATCGCGCTTTACAGCTTACTGCTGCTCCTCATGACTATTGATGAAGATTAAACTGATTATATCATTATCATCCGTCCTGACAATGGAAAACGTCGGCTAGGGGTTGGGTAAGGTAGTCGATGACGAATGTTTGAGCTGACAACATTGGTAGACCATTTTGAGTTGAATATCCATGTAAGCATGTTAAACAACCTCCTGCTGCGATAGAAAAGTACTATTTCGATATTGGTAGCGTGTATGTGTTTTTAATCGTTTTTTAGTTCGAGAATTACAACAACAACAACAATACAGCCTCGGCCATCGGACGATAACCAAAATTCTTTCCATATTGTGGATGCAGTGGCAGTGGTGGGGAGTGGAGATGAGATATATTTTCTTGTATCGATGCTTTACTTGGACGACGTGAGTGATCGGTGGGATTCTTGAATTCATATTCAACTTGCCTTGGAGAGGACCACGCCCTCAAACTTGTCTTGGAACCACTGAATCGCCTCCTCTCTCTTAATCTTGTGTGAGAATCCCACACGCGACTGTCGGACCTTCCTACGTGCCACCCGCGCCCCCGCTCTGGTAAGGCAAATGTAGAAATCCATACCATAAATTCCCGTGGTGGGATCGTACTTGATTCCCAAATCAATGTGCTCGTTAATGCCAAAGCCAAAGTTGCCAGTCTCGCTAAAGTTTTGCTGCAGCAACTCGTACTCCTTGACCTTGAGACCACGCTCGAGGATTTCGAGAGCCTTCTCTCCCCGGACGGTGACATGGACAGAGATCTTCTCGTTACGACGAATGCCGAACGATCGCAGAGTGTAGCGTGCCTTGGAGTACACGGGCTGTTGGCCGGTGAGCTGTTCGAGGACACGTGCCGCGCGGGTGAGACGATCGCCGGATTCGCCCACGCAACAGTTTAGGATGAGCTTGTCAACCTTGATATCTTTCATGGGGTTCTTCTTGCCTTCGGTCGCCATTGTGTATCAATTTTTGATATATATATATTATCTATTCCGTCAAGTCGAGAGGAAGATGATACAATAATATGATGAATCAACACAAAGGCAATGGCATGAAGAGTGAAGAGATGTTTTCGTTTCGTGCTGCCTGCTGAGTAAACAGTGGTAAGAGGTAAAACAGACGTATCTACCACGCAGAGGTACCATTACGACCTGGCAGGCAGCGTAGCTAAGTACAATAGGTAGCTTTCATCGTGCGTCGTCTACATACAATACGTTCGTACGGAAAAGGGGGGACGGAGCGGAGGGCAGTAATAGTATCTACGAACCGCCCGCACACGAATTGGCGGCAACAATGCTTATGGCCTATTAGCTATTAGCGCTATGGTACCTTCGACCTTCTACTTTCCATGTCCATGAGTCCATGAGCCATGAGCTCGAGGAACCTGGCAGACGGAATAACTGGGCCTGGGAATAATAGTATGATAGTACAGAGTTTGTTAGCAACTGATAGCAATTACATCTATCGGCAGCCGGCTACCTATCGTCGTCACTCTATCTGCCAGATTTGAGCTGCCAGTTCAAAGTTCAAGCAGCAGCTCAGGAGGCACTAGTATGTCATGCTATGCTGATGCTGACCGTCGACCGTTGACCATGACCGTCGGTTCGAGGGTCATCAGTCATCAATGCTGCTCGTGCTATGGTCTATGGTGCATGGTGCCAGACAGAGACAATCTCTCTAGGTCTCTCTCTAGAGGGGAGAGATGCGCTGTCGTCTTGGAAAAAACGATATGGCGTTGGATTGAGAGGTGCTTAGATTGGTTGGTTTTCAGAAAAAAGAATCACCAGCATCGGCATCGACCGACGCCGAGACCAGCCGCTCTTCATTTTAAATTTAAAAACAGCAACATGAGATACTTACCATCATCTGGACTAATAATTTTCTAAATCAAAATGCCACTGCCGTTGACATTCGGCAAGCCTCCAGTGGGGAACAAGAAATACCTTGACAGTATCCGCGAGGAAGAAGAGGAGAGCGATTCAACAATGTATTCTGCAAGTCCAAAGACAAAGGCCACCGACTATGTAGCAAGGTGAGAAGATGCGTTTGAAATAATATTTGTGCCGTCGTATTTGCAGCGCATGTGATGTCATGCGTTTTTCGTTCGGATGCACAACCGCATGCAGACCAAAGCCAAGCAACAACTATCCATCCAAAATAAACGATGATTCTGCTCAAAAATCGGGCCCGGGACAGAGGAATAATAGTATTGTTGATAATACACCCTTAGTAGCATCACCAAGCAACGTCATCCGTAACGATGCACATTTTCCTGGTCTTAGTGAGCTTACAACGTGTATCAAACAAACCATCGAAGCTCATATGCGTCAGCAACACCTGGAAGACAAATGCGACGTTATTTTAAGACAAATTCTTTCGAGCAAGGATGAGCTAACGGTACTCCATCAAGACATTAAGCAAATTCTATACAAGAACGACGGAGAATTATCGCAACCATTATATGCACTCAACGAGAGCTTGCGAGCACTGATCATCGAACTGAAATCCAGCAATGTTGAACATCGGGAATCAATATCAAACCTGAAGGTATGCTGGCTGTTGGCCCTCGGTCCTACTATCATTCTGCTTGCGAATACAGGTACTTCCGTCTCACAACATGATTAGTTGTCGGCAGAGAATGAGCGGAAAGCATTACAGGCTCAACTTAGCAATGAACGGTTGATTTCATCAAATCTGAGAAATGAACTCGAAAAGCAGATGGAAATTCGGAGTATGGAGAAGAATGAACTTGAGATCGAAAAGGTTGGTCAAATATTTCTATTTGTGCGTATGTCTTGTGAGTGGCAGTTTCCCAAACTTTGTCATGTTTCATGTTGTGATATAGGATAAACTAGCAAGACAATGGAAACAACTTGAAAGATCCGAGGCATTATTTGAGCAAAGGAAAATGGCGGCGTCCGAAGGAATGGAAAAAGCTGAAAATACGATTAGTATGATTCGTACAGCAGAATCGAGGCTGCATACCGAGATGGAGCATCTATCCCATCTCAGTGACTATGTTCGGGAGAAGGATATCAAAGCCCAAGAACAACTGGAGCATGTAAGAGAGCTCACAAACAAGTTGCTGGAAATCGATGTATCGCGAAATGAATGTTTCTATTATGCCGAGAAGAATCAGCAGGAAATGGTGGAGTCTCGTATGATCATCGCAAGAGATCGGGTGGAGATGCTGAAGGAAAGGGCTAGAGAGCGAGAAAGGCGCTAAGTGGGTAGTGTTGTAAATCAATAAGAATTACTTATTGCATACACCTTAAGGAGAGTGTAGCAGCACAAAGGTTCCTTGTCATTAATTCATAATGGGGTGTACCCGTTTTGTCCGAAGTGTCGAGTAGTACCAAATACTGTTTTATCATGCCCTACTATCAAATAATATTCCTATTCCTGAAGTAATAATCTTAAGTCGCTGAGGCTTACAGTGTCGAAGTCATCGGTGTTCCACCAATCAATGATAGGTATGTCCCTAGCTGGAGGAGTAACCAATCCCGGCTCAGGGAGATGTGTCGTCCGAATATTCTCGATCTGCATGTCATGAATGTGAAGATTTATTTCCTCTGTCTGATCAGCAAGGGTAACGGGCATGACGGGCATCGAAATAAGGTCATCAATCCATTGTTGCTTTAGGGAGGTCGATTCGTCACGAATATCTGTCGCAACATGAGTGATCTTCGGAGATCCGCTTGCATGCAGCGTGACAATATTATCTGTGCGCACTGAGCGAAGAGCAGGACAAATACACGACATAGTACTTCTGGTTACAGCTTCCGTCAAAGCGTTGGACTTGATAGGTTTCAGTTTCATCGTCGTCCCACTCTTTTTCTTTTTCTTTTTTTTCGCCGACGTATGTTGGTGCTTCATAACTCCACCTTTGGTCAATTCGGAGTGACGATCCTTGATCATATGAGCGACTGTTTTGCAGTAAATCAATGTATCCGCATCGACAACTTTCCAGTTGGACGCCACAGTCTGTGCTAGAGACGAAAAATTTTTCACTGTAATGTTGTGTGAAAAGTTAAATGACAGTAACAATAAAGAGAAATTGTTTTATTAGAAGGTCTAGCAAATAGGATGATGATGATAATGATGATGATGATGCCGACGAGGAAGAATCGAATACTCACGGCCATTTGTCGCGACATGCTTCCTATTCTTGCTCTTTGCGGCAGGCACATACCAGTCAGGTGGCAATTTCAAGCCATGATATCTTGGTGGAAGTTCGGGCAAATCCAACTTGTCGAATCCAGCCAAATCATGACAAGAAGTGGAAGTAGACTTGCCGTCATGTTCGTCTCGAGTACAATCCTGGAGGAGCCGCGCTCGTTCCAGGATGAAGAAAATGTTGTAAACATTGTACGGACGCCGAGCAAGAATATTCACAACCATAACTTAAAAAGTATGAGGATCTTGACCTGTAAATGTAAACGCAAAAAGGAAAGGTCAAGGAGCGGGTGATTCTGTTTGCCCAATGAGAAAGGAGAGAGAGCACTGGAGACCAAGCAACAATAAAAACATGGATTAGGTAGTTTATGATGTGTTCAGGTTCATGGATTTTTGAGACACCGTCAACCTCCACTCGCCCTTCTCGCCGATTTAAGCGACATTTCACTCTACGTGAACGTGGCCAAAATCGCTATCCACTTCATTTTTCAGGTCTTGCATGAACTTTGTGCACAGGTCACCGCCAACTGGCACAATAAACCGCTGGGCGATGCATATCGCGGATCTTCGAAAATAGTAGGAAAAACTTCAGGGAAATATTTAATGGATCCAAGATTGAAAATTGAGCCCCTCTTTGTGGAAATGAACCTCTCAACAGCCCTTGTTTCTTGCATGGCGAATCACTAGTCAATTTCACCTTGTGTTTCTGGGCATTTTTTCTTTCCTCTTAGTATAAAAAAGATGATGTCCGTCCGTCAGGCTCGGAGCGGCCTACACGTGTCTTTTGGGGCCCCCTCGGCGGAGGACCTGGTACGTTC
>JALLAX010000066.1:0-18895 GCA_036939555.1 Discostella stelligeroides
CTGAAAATGCGATAGGTAGGAACTGAGTTCCTACGTACGTGTACTATAGTATCTATGAATATAAGCAGAACCTTGAAACGATCTTGTGAGGTGGACTGCCATGCTCTGTGGGAGGGTTGTTTGGATGGGGACGCTGAAGACGTTGATGTGGTGTTTGATTTGGCAGAGAGAGCAGCCTCCATGGCCGCAACCCAGTAGTGCTGCATATTGGTGTCGGACTTGAGAAGGCGGTCAGTATCAAACTCAAGGAGGAATCTGCATTCTTCAGGAATGGAGGACGACTGGGCAGACATTAGAGAATCAATTTGCACTGCCAATGTGGCACGTTCCTTCAGTTTGAGATAGCCGGCAGCAGAGTTGTGCAGCATGAAGTTCCGAAAGAGCCATTGGGAGTGCGTGATATGTAAGACTTTGGATATGAAGTGTTTCATCCAATTGTGAGCGGTGAGTTGGGACGACAATGTGAGTAAATGGGCTTGTTGGAGGGTATAGATATGTCTGCTGACGCGGCCTTCCATAAAGTTCCGCCAACCGATGGTATCTTGGGATAACGCAAGCTTCATCATTCTCGGGGACATAGGACCGAGGTCACAGAACTTGACCATCCCTCTGCAGAGAATATATTTTGGGATGAGATAGGCAAGTTCATGATATGTGTTGTCATGAGAAAGCATCCATTCCGCCAGTTCATCAGTGTTGTCCTTGAGAAGCATTGTGCGTTCCTCGTTGGGGCACCGGCACAAGTGTGAAGCTTTCTCTGCACGTATTTCACAACTTGGGCAGCGATCATCTGTGTTTCCAAACCATCGTTTCATCTGTACCCTAGTCGCGCAGAAATCCGAGTGTTGTTTGGAGAGCCAAATTCGATATCCTGGGGATTTGCCGCGCAATCATGAGTGGAGTGCGTTCCAGTCTACTTCGTTGAACTGGTTGGAGGACCAGCCTCGTTTGGTGCAGAGGAAGGCGCAAGCAGTGGAAAGACTTGTATTGAAACGGATGGCAGGTGCGGGGTCTGAAGTTATCTTCGCACCATTGGCAAATATGGCGCAAGTTTAACCTGGAAGAAGTTGGGAGACTTGGGGTGCATCACCGTCTGAAGAATAATGTTTGGTGGATCGTGCAACTGCCTTCTTAGCGAGGAGATCACATGGAACATTTAGTTGTTGTTCAAGGGTGAGCTCATCCCACGAGAGTATGTCATCTAGGTGGGCTGGCACATAGCCGTAGTGGATCCACAGGGAGCCTTCTTGGTGTATGGTTTTAAAGGCCCTGAGAATATCTGCGCATTTAGACGTGGAGCGGATCCGTTGATTCTTCCGTGAGGAGGAACGGAGTGCATTTTTATTGTCGCATCGCACCTTTGCTTGATGTTTTGAGAGAAGCGTAAAGTGTTGTACAAGTGTCTTGATGAAGATGTGAATAGAGTAAAGACCTAAGAGTTCTGCTCTATATGACCTGGCAGAGTTGGAGACCTCGTAGAAGGAACAGGCCCATCGTCTGGAGGAACATGAATCATATGCAATCCAGCCAGAACCACTAACATCTGGTGCAGTCGTGGCGTTGTAGGACCCGTCTGTGACCCACAATAGAGTACCATGAACAAATGCTGATATTAGCCAGTCCAGGGACTCGTCTATGTCAGTAGAGAACGAATTCCACATCCACTCCCCACCTAAGTCCAAGAGGTCATCCCAAAATGAGTGCGGGAGTTTGAGATGGATGTGCCGTTGTGGACCCATGCATTTCAGGAAGATACGCGCGGGGGTTGAGAGATCGGATTCTCGTACTCTGGTACAGGAGACAGGAGTGCCTGCTGAAGACTGTGCGAGCGTTCCCAATTCACAGAAATACATACCTCGTCTTGTGTAGGAGCCACTTGTTATCCGTTGGTAGTTGCGTATTCCACAATTGGTATGCTCCGTGACAGTATCTGTTGAGGAATTGTAGAACCACACCCACCTGATGTGAGAGTCATGCATCCACTGGCCTAGCGGCACTGGTAGCGAATGGTTGTGGCCCAGTGCTTTCCTCCAAATTAATTCCCATTCCATCCAGTCTGATCTGGTAGGCATTTCAGGAGGAAAGTTGTAACGTGAGGTTTTTGGAGTTGGTCGACGTGTTATCATGGCTGGATCAATTGTTTTCCCATCTGCAAGTGTTATGTCGGACAGGAAAAGGAGATGAAGGTAACATCGGCATCGGTTGATTTGGAGACTCTGATGGTGGGTTGTGAACAAGTTGCCTAAAAAGGTCATAATGGTTTGGTCATTGATGCGGGGAAGAGGGATGGATGGATACTTCATAAATATTGTGACAGAGTCAAATTTATGTAGTGATTCCCATAATCTGCTAACCCAGCTGGTTGGAGCCAGATGCCCCCACTTGTTGTAATCTTGCAAAAGAGGATTATCATAGCAGCCCAGTTGTAATTGAAGCCAGTGAAGAAAAGAGGTAAGTTTGTCGCCCACGATACTGCGCGCGTTGTAGTGGAGCAGAAGCATATTAAGTCGGCAGATGAACTGCTCTGTGGGTAGAGAAAACAGTCCAATGCCTCCAAACGAGTAGTGTAGAGTTCTCCAACCTTTTGTGATGTTTCGGTTGACACCTAGTAGGGGAAGTAGTTGGTGGTCCAGTTTAGTTAAGCAATCTTCAGCTTGTTGGAAGGAGTTGGTAAGAGTAGCAAGTCCATATCGTAACGCAGTCCAGAGCTGATATTGATATGATATCATCACAAGAGCGCTTGGAAGATGCGCATTCTTCATTTGATTAACCCATTTAATTGCTCTGTCTCGAATATATTGTAGGTGAGCTTTACCACTACCATCGGGACTATGGTAGACCCCGAGCGTCTTCTCAGCATCCTGTACACCTTTGCGCATTAATGTGGTGGAAGATCCATCTGAAGAGTGTAGTTCCAGATGTTGGTTTGCAAGAGAGGAATCTGGTGCGTAATGCCAGACTCCACGCGTGCAAACATATGCAATGAGATACCAGAAGCTTTTTTGGCCTTTGATAGCGCCACCGGTGGCAGCAAGAAGGGTGGACCATGTGTTGACACAAAGTTGTGCGCACGCAACAGTTGATACCACTAGTTTGATGAGTGGATGCATAACATACAAGTCTGTGTCGTCGACAAAAAGGCATCCAACTGACTCTGTAAGTTTGCCCGTAATTGGATCTTGGATTGATGATGCTCTGCCTTCGTTTTTGTAAGCATTGACAATCATCGAGCTGAGCTGAAGCCATGACGCTGGGGCTGCTTTGCTACCCTGACCTAAACCGCATAGTGGGTTATTTGCATCACCTCCAAAGAATGTTTCAGAGTCGCCAAATCCGGTGCGTGTAAAGATTTTCATTTCCTGGAGGACGCGTAATAGTATGATAACTGCGTGAGGACTGTTGGTTAGTCCCAACCAGATAAGAGACATAAGAATCGGGTTAACCCTATCGTAGCACTGTGCAGCATCAACTGATATTAAAGCCATAGGAC
The DNA here is from genome assembly GCA_036939555.1 of Discostella stelligeroides. Lineage (NCBI taxonomy): Eukaryota > Bacillariophyta > Thalassiosirophyceae > Thalassiosirales > Thalassiosiraceae > Discostella > Discostella stelligeroides. The sequence continues at coordinate 3,491 of JALLAX010000066.1, forward strand.
ATCGGGATTGACGAGAGATATCAAGTGTCAGGGATTTTTCAAAGGATGCATCCTCAGCCGTGCTGCCCTTCTTGGAGTAGTGTTCTTCTGGGAGAAGACCTGATTCTTGTAGTCGTGACATTGCCATATCGTTAAAGATGAATTTCATGAACCAGATGAGGTCAGCTTCATACAATTGAATGGACCGAAGCTTGTCAACAAGGCAAACACCTGCTACTTTTTCAAGCATCACTTGTAGGGCTGTGCCCCACCTGCAGGGATGGACTCCACTTTGAATAATGAGATTCATTTGAGCGGCGAATAGATCTGCATGATCGTTGCGTTTAGCAGAAGCGTTGTAGTGTGCAATGTGTATCCCAGATGGAGACGAGGATGTATTCTCATTGAGTTTATTCCAGTAGGTAGTGTAGTCATCTCCAGTGAGAGTAATAGTGTAGGTGTCATTCAGATCAAGAACTTTCCGGCCAAGATTGCCAATTTTGGTCAGCATGAGTTTAGTGGCATCATCAAGGTAGTGTGGCACATCAAAAGTTCCAGTAAGGATTGCATACGCAATATCAATGTTATGTAGATAGTGGAGCTCCTGTCCAAGTAGTGTGTGTGCAATTGGGGCATCATGGGCCAGATGAAATCATGAACAGCACTCTGCCTGAATTGCATGTTTAATTTCAGCCTTTGAGGTGTAAGACGTAGGTGTGTTGCCAGACATGACTTGGACCTCCATACATGTGCGTCCTGATGTTGGCTTGGTTGCTTTCTTAATTTGTTTCCACAGCTTCTTGTTGCGCTCAAGTTGCATGCGGGTTCTGATTGCTTGTTCTCGTTGAGTGTCACCTGCTGCAATTGCGGACGCAAGGCGTTCACCGATAAACTGCGTTCTTAAGCTGGGGGCAAGTCGACGTAAAGTTGCTTGTCTTAGTTTGCAAGCTGCAAGGCCGTCACGGCATTGCTCGGCTGTGAGTGTGCGAGGGTTGGGTATTTTCTTGCAATGGGCCATCCGTATTGCTCTGCTTACATCAATACGACGACCTTCCCCTGTTTTGATGCATAGCAGCACTTTGTATGCGTGGGCGCGGTCATACCAGAATTGAATTGGTGGACTGTAATCTAGAGCGGGTTTTAAGATTTTCCTGCAACCCCTTTTGGCACATTTACGTTTTTGTTCAATTTGAGTGTGTAGACGTTCACATTGTTGAGAGAGGTGTGATGGAAGTGGAAATGCAGATAGCGCAACATCTACCCGAAGCTTTTCCATCCGTGCAGACACATTGTGTAGTTTAAGTTGTCGGTCTACTTCGTCATTGTAGGCGTGGACAACTTGTGGTTGTCGCATGGTGAGACGTCGTGACGTTGGGCGGACTATATTCCCCTGAAATCGGCCAATTGCTGACGATGTAGTTATCTCAACTATCATTGTTCTATGGTCTCCTATGGTACCGACTCATGAAAGGATAGCCCAAGAAGGTTGGTGACATCAATATCTGGGGTAGAGAATATGCCATCTATTGGTATACTGCCATCGACATATGTGTGAGGTTCTGATCCGTGATCCCAGAACTGATGGCTAACTTCGTGTAGATCAATGTCATCGGAGCGTAGTCTGGTTGCAATGGGGCCGCGTAGAATGTGTTCATTGGCATCTATAAATAATAGGATTCTGTCACCCTGTGCGCGCCAACGTTTGAGCTGTTGGCTGAGATCGTCCACAAAAAGTTGGTATGGTGTAGTGGACAGACCGTGTTCATAGATATAGTTCATATGTTGACGATATACAGTTTTGGGGCCTTTTGGTTGTTGGTGGCGTCCAGGGCAGTAAGCTATAACTATGCGGGTACGATGGAGCGGGTTATGTGAGAGTATCCAGGAGGTCCACCTCCCCAACTTCCGCGAATCCTGGGTGGTGGTTCGAGCGTATTCTAGAATCGTGTTCGTGAGTAGAATTCCTATGCCACCCCTCTGTGAGCGCGAGACACATGGACTGTGTGTGTTGTGGGTGGTTGTGCTCCTGCATTCTCGTTCCATGTGAGGGTCGAAGTATTTTTTTAGTTGGACTGATGATCGCCCATAATCCCAGTCGACTCCAACCTCACATAGGAGCACTCCATCCACATCATAGTTCCGGATCAACTCCGCTATTGCTGTCGATTTGGAGTTGTAAACATGATTCGTTCCGATGCAGTTCACCTGACAATACATAAATCTCCATACACCTTCCGCTTTTGTTTCCGAGAGTGAGCCAATTGGTGCAACTGTCATATGGGCGATTCGGTCCCGCAAGGCATCATCTTCTGCGTTCAAAATGCATCTGTCCAGGCCGGATGTTTCCGATTCATAGTTTCCCTGGAAGGAGTCATAGTGGAGGACGTTGTCTGAAATTGGGAGTTGTTGTTGGGCCTGAAAGGTATCAAAGTCTGATCGTAGGTTGCGCCTATTAGCCGCACGCCTCTGTGAGTGTGTTCTGCGAGTGCGACTCCGGCGGTGCAATGGAGATTGGCTGTGAATGCCGCTTCCTCTCCTGAGAGGAAGCAGGAGTTGTTGGTCTATTTTGTTCCCGCCCCAAGCCGAGTGGCACTGTCAGTCGGCTTGCTACACACCTGTTCCGTCTCTGTACGGTCGGTGGGCAAGCCCTGGGCTGCAGGGCATCCTTGGGGCTTCACAACGGGGACTTCTGTCTCCATTGCTACTTGTTCCAGGTGATCGATATCATCATCGGACATGTCATCCTGGTTGCCGGCTTGAATGATGGCTGTTTGAATAGTGGCAAGATAGTCTTCCATTGCCTCGATCGATCCATCCGCATCTGTAGAAAGGGTTTGACGCAGAGAGTCGGGTATATTAGAGTGTTGATCACGAAGTATCTGTGCGTTTACAGGATCAATTGCCTTAATTTCCTCGAGAAGACCGTCTATGACAGCGATCATCTGTTTGTAATCAGTGGCCAGTGATTCTAACTCTGCTGCAAATGTAGTGCCAGCAATCTCTTCAGCGTCGTTGTCGTATATTCCGACGACATTTTGGTCTTGAGGTACAGGCGCAGGAACTATTACTGCAGGTTGAGCTGGGTGTGATGATTCTCGAGGTGGTGATTCTTGAACTGCAGATACTAGATCAAATTGAATAAGCTGTACATCATCGTCTTCATCTCCTAGTTCATCCTCATCTAGATCCATCATATCACCTATTGTGCTGCCATCTGGTTCGTAGGTGCTTCGTTTGTCAATATCCAGGGCGGTAGTGGGTTTGCCGGCATACTGTGCACTTTTGTTTTTGAGAGTAGTGATGGATTGTCCTTCGTCAAAGTCAAAATAGTCCGGTGCTCCCAGTTCTGGTCCGGTATAACTTTCAGCTTGCAGTGCCTTGATACGGGAATCGGATAGCCCCTTAAACGGATCTATGTGGTTGCTGGGTGACATGATGGCATCTACAATATCCATCGTGTTCATGGAGTTGGGCACATAGGCAAGTCGAGTCTTTCGGTTGTATTTTGCCGTTGCACAGAGTGATTGTTGAGAGACAGAGAACGTTTTTCGAATAAATCTCGCGACCTCTTTGGGCAGGAATTTCCGTTTGAGAAGGAAATAGTATATCTGAGGCCCTGGGCATTTCTTCCACTCTGCTACAAATGATTTATGAAGAGGATTGCCACCGGGATAGTACACATGGAATTGTTTGTCGTCATGTTGCACCGTACAGAAGAAGGCGGGAATGAAGGAGTCCTGTTCGGAGTCAAATAGTTTGATGAGAGAGATGATTTTCTTCATGGATACCAATGCTGTTGTGTTGTCATCTTTTAGTAGCCAAAATTCTTCATCCGCGCGGAGAAGCCCCGTCAGCGGGATGGATCCGTAGCACATTTCAATGGATTGATGACTTTCTACCATGCGAACATAGTGACTGATTTCTTCATCAGGAGTGGACATGTCGGGAGTCTCTGTGGGGTAGCACATACCAAATGCTTGATTCCAGCGGCCTCTCCCTTTAGCAATTGTGACAAGTCGTGCGAGGCGTGTATAGTCGTCAATTTGGCACATGATGTGAAGGGCACGTCGTTCTCGAGCAGGAGGTTCATATTTCTCATTACGTTCCTTTGCAACATACGGAAAACCCTGAGGTTGCATACAGACGACTGCAAAGTCCGGCCAGCGATCTAGATGGATAGTCAGATCATAATCTGGATCCTCTTCCATCATCTCTTTTTCAGTATCTTCAAGAATTTTGGTGATGACCATTTTTGCATACTGTTTTGACGTTGCGTTTGGGGCGCCAAGGAAAATGAGATGAGAACAGGTATCGACTTCTTGAAATGCTTTGGTGACCAGGATCACTCCAAGTTGATTGAGATCTGCCTTTGCACTCTCAATAACAAGAGTTGGATCCTTATTCATGGCCATTACCGCGGAGAGTCTTACCATCTTGCCATTTGCCTGAGACTTATTGTACCATGTTGCGCTGCTGAAGTGAAAGTAGATTTGACTGAGGAGAAAAATGACGTCAGGGTAGGAGTCTTTGCCGCTGATATGCAGTTCATCACTGTTGCGTTGCTTAGGCGCAAATGCTGCTTCTGGATCAATCCATTTATGGATAAAGGTCAGCATGGATAGGAGTTTAGTGCGGAGCTCATTCTGTACAAGAGTGACGTTCGGTCCTATCTTAACCAAGATCTCAAATACCATCCGATTTTTTCTTTCGATGACTGTTGTAGGAGCGTCCTTGGTGAGAGCGGACGCCGTAGCCGGACCTTTCCCAAGTATGCAGACCTCCGGTTCTTCTGGCGAGAACAGGACATTTCGCCTTTTTCCTTTAGTTCCATCAGAGGAGGGTGGATGGGGAGAAGTCGCTTGGTGAGAGGGCTTTGCTGAGCGTGCAGGACAAAGTTTGACATGGGATAGCGGTTGAGATTCAGGATCCTCGTCGTCGGCAGTCGTTGGAGATGTTGTTGTCTTCATTGTGCTGGATGAGGGTGTAGAAGGATGGCGCAGTATGGATTTGGTAGTGTGTGATTGATGGCGACCTTTAGTGGGGTTGTCCGCAGAGGTGTCAAGAGTGGGTGGGATAACAGATTGATTGGTTATGTTGTTGTTGTTGGCAACAGTTGCATTGCCTTTTGCAGCAGGGTCAGTGTTGATAGGAGGATCTGGTGACAGGGTGGTTTTGCTGGTTGTGTTATCGACGCCAGAGGTCTTGGTGTTGGCATGGACAGTGATAGCGTCGGCGGGAGGATCAATGAGGAGTTTTGAAGCTTGAGGTGGTCTGGCAGGTGCATGGGTGAAGGGTGTCACAGTCGATGAGTGGGGTTGATTAGTACTAGAGGTATTGGTGCGCAACTTTGTATGGTTGGTACGGGTAGAGGTGAGAGGTGGTGGTGCACCTGCGTTTGACCCGAGTGAAAAGCCAGTGGAGTTTGGATCCTGAATGGGGTCATCAGTGCGTTGTTTGCGCAAATCCGATTTGCGGGTAAAGAAGTGGGTGATATCCTTGACGTTGGGCATCGGTTTTGGTGAACGTTTGGGTGGGCCTTGATCACGTCGTCCTCCGAAGTCAAAAACACCGTCAGATGGTTGGAAGGAAGAAGTCTTTTGGGGGTCCGAGAGATCAGGATGATCAATTTTGTCCTGGATGGACTGGTCAGCAATGGAGGGGGCAAAGACACGATGAGGGGATGGCGTGATGTCATCGCTTTTCCGGACGACTTGATCAGAGCGAGTGGTGGTTTTGCGTCCAGTCGCTTCCTGGTGACTGTTGGTCGACACATGGGGGATGAAGGAGTGGTTGATTTCTTGGCAGCTTGAAGAGCATCGACGGCGGATGGATTGATGTTCATTGTTGACAGTGGTGAGGGAAGAGTTGATGACAGTGGGTAATGGGAAGATTGGCTTTATGTAGTGATGACACGTAGGATTTCGTGGGGCGTTGATAATCGCGATCTTGATGATTTCTGGACGTCCGCACGTATAGTTTGGGGGGGATGAACTGGGTTGGTGTTGTTATGGTAGATTGCGATGCGATGGTGTGATATGCGTGAGGTTGTAATTGATCTTTAGGTCGGCGGTAGGTGGTGAGGGAGATGATTTCAGATGAATTGAAGAGAGTTGGATAGTTAATTCCTGTGTAGAAAGATATTGGATTTAGTGTATGTATGTTGAGTGTACTAAGTGGTGGTGGATGTGACTTCGAAAAGTGGGAATCCCAAGAAGAAGAAGAAGTCTAACTTGACGGCATTAACTGAATCAACAGATGATGTCACCCCCATGTCCCCTGCATCCGCAACCACTGGGACCAAGAATTCGATTCGTCAAAGTGAGAACAAGCCATCTGGCAATGTAGATCAATATCTTGGGATGCCGACATTAGGTGATACGATGGAAGATCAATCGCACGCAACCACTGAAACCAAAAAATCAAATCCCAAGAAGAAGAAGAAGAAGTCCAACCTGATGGCATCAACTGAATCAAGAACAGATGATGTCACCCCCATATCCCCTGCATCCGCAACCACTGGGACCAAGAACTCGATTCGTCTTAGTGAGAACAAGCCATCTGGCAATGTTGATCAACATGATCCAGAAAAGGGGCAATTATGTCTGTCAGCCAGTTCCAGTGACCTTCACAATGTCAACAACGCTTCTTCTGTCACGGACATTTCCCTTCCTGTTGAAAAAGTTGCTGATCACTATAATTATGATTTGTGTGAGTGAAACAAATTTAAATATTAAAATCTAACAATTATAAATGAACAAATCAAATATAAATGTATCAATTGCGGCAATATGAAAATATTACTGGGCATAATAATAATCATATTGGACATAAAGTGATAGTAATAACATACATATATGACCGATGTAAATCAAAATAATTCGATACATATAGACAATTTATCATGGCCAAAAACTGTTCAATAAAAATGAACAAAAACAAATTAAAATGTCCAAAAAATTGATGATCTAACTAAACGGACCTACCAAGTCAATGGACAAATGACCGATCGATCATCTATATGACAACTTCTGATGAAAAAATTAAACTGTTTTTTTCAAAATTCAAAATCAATGTGGTTCAATTTTAGATCCTATCATTTCTCAGTTCTCAGTGAGAGCGTTCTTTTAACACTATTTTCATCTATGAGAATACCCCTAGTTTAAGGCAAAGGTACTTTGCATTTTTTGGATATGTTAACCATACGGATCCCCTGATAGGAAACTTGCTCCTGCCAATAAACACACACCGACTCTCTACCTCCATCAGAAGAAGATTTCATGTCTTCATTTCTCTTGTCACATGCTGTTGTACAAGACCCCAAAACAGATGACATGCAGTACATTTTTTTGCCTTAATTTGTGAGAAAGTCAGCAAAAATTGGCAGGATGAATTATGCCTTATATCAGTCTCTAAAATATGCTGCATAGGCAGCAGCAGCCAGAGTTTTGGTTCTGGCCAACAGATTTTTTTGTTAAATACTTTTTTTCACTCTGGTACAATCCAAAAGGTGAATATAGCAGGTATGAATTCAAAAATTGAAAATCACTCTTTTTGTCTCAAGCATTATGCAAGCTTCTATCGTCTCACATGACACCTACTATACTATTCTGTGTTAACCTTAGCTGGAAATGTCGGCTGTGTTGACAATGACAACATGTCGGCAATGTGTCGCTGACACATCCGCGATGTGTTGCCGACATGTCGTCATGATTGTCGGCGACATGACATGCACTTTGGCCAAATTGAATATGACGCCGTCAGTGACATGTCACGTGTTGGCAACATGTCGCCAACATCTTGTTGTGCGTAGTACCTTACAATAGAGACCACGCACACAACACACTACCGCAAGTCATTGCATCAATATCGATCAAGGTAATAGCCTTGAAACAAAGCAATAATGAAACCTTTAGATAACATAAAACAAAATAAGATAAAAAAGGATTACGGAAAAATATCATTTCTCTACAAAGTTAGAGTATTGTACAAACAGAGCTAATCTGGCATCACGCCATGCCAGAGCAATTCATGCCACTCATTCTCGTTTCCTTCCTGACTTGCATCGTTCGTACACAGGATACTCAATTTCATAAGCTACATTTCTATGAAAAAATTGACATCAATGGACCAATATTGATGGAGCGATGGCTCAGCAAAGTACAATGCTTTGACAACTTGTGTTGAAGTCAAAACTCGCCCGAGCCCTAGCGCTATCAATATTGGACTATTTTCTACGTATATTGCATTCACATGTAGATAATTAATTTATCTTTTCTTCTGTAAAATGGTATAGTAATTGGACATGAAAGTGATGCCCATTACCATGAACACAACCAGCAGCATGCCTGATGGAACATTTCATGGTGTTGATCAAGATTTTTTTTGTTTGTTCTTGTTTGTTGTGTGTTGTGTGGCATACAAGGAATTAATCTTTGTGTACTAATTACTGGTTCAGAGTGCGTCATCGTGTCTTCAAAGTGGCGCACCAACAAGGAAATCCTTGACTAGAATGTCCATCAAGCTAGACTCATGTCGCCACAACATGCCGTGTCAGCTAAAATTTGCCAATGGCGTCGCCTGTTGCCAACATTTCCAGCTAAAGTGTTAACTGAGTGAGTTTTCCAACAAAGTGTCAAATTCAAATGTCAGAATTTAAGGTTACATCATCTCAAAATGATCAACAAGTATTTATGGTTCAACATGCCATATCTTGATCTTTACCAGTGTTCCATGAGTGATGTATTATTAGAGATAGAATATAGCAGCAAGCACTTTTGATTGATGTTGTGATGTCATGCCTGCTGTAATAGAAATAAAGTTCAAACAATCAAAAAAGAGTTTGCGCTTTCTTACTTTCTTTTGTTGACTGTGTTTTACAGATTGATTTGACCAAAAAACAATCATCAATAATATGAACCATTAGGTTGGGCAGTTGAACCACCAACTGATAAGACTCTAGGAGCTAGGAGTGCTGAGAAAAAAGAAATTCTGGTAAAACCGTTACTTCCCCTTGTCCAATAAAATTCTGTACAAAGGCCGGGAGTCGAACCCGGGACCTCATCCGTGTGAAGGACGCGTCATAACCAACTAGACCACCTCTGCGTCTATGATTTCAAGTATCGTAATAAAATATGATCACAATAAAGCCGTTTTGGCAGGAAGAACAACAACAAACTCAACTCATCAACTCATCATCAACAATCAACATCAACATGCTTGCTCTTTAGGTTTTAGTTTTAGTACCATAGGAAGCAAATAAATCATCATCTTCATCCATCTTCATCATCAAAGAGAGTGACAGATAACAATATTTGACAGTTCATGTATGTGAATGGGCAAGACTATGGACAACAAGGACAAGCGTAGTATTCACCGCGATCCTGATCGAAGGAAACGAAGTCGAAGTCGAAGTCGAAGTCGAAGTCGAAGTCGAAGTCGAAGTCGAAGTCGAAGTCGAAGCCGAAGCCGAAGCAGAAGGAACGACGATTACACCGATAAAAACCGTCATTCATCAAAACGACGTTCGAGGAAACGATATCATCGTCGTGATGAAAGCAGTGGTAGTAGTAGTAGCGAGTCTTTGCCTATGCCATCATCGAAATCACCGTCAGGCGATCGGAGACATCATCATTCAAAGAAGAAGCACCGCAAGGATAAAGCGAAGAAGCACAAGAAAACGAAGAGCAGAAATCATGGTGTGAAGAAACGAAATCGTCATCGCCGTAGTCGATCAGCGTCTACTTCGCCATCTAACATAACACCAGCACCATCGGTACCACCGGGAGCACATCAACTCGCGTCTGCACTCTCCCAACTCTTCGACTCGTATCCTGCCATGGCATATCTAGATGAGGGTGGTATTCCCCTCCTTTTCATTCAATTGAGTCGAGGTACTGAATACAATTTATCTGCTATGCCGGATAGAAATCTTGCTCGATTATTAGAAGCAGTTTTTGAGGCTCTGAGCATTCACGGGATGGAGTTGGGAGGTGATGGAGCTTGGAGATGGGGTAATGCTAACAAGACGGGCAGCAGTCGTCAGAGTGGAGACGACTTTTCATTATTACGTTTAGCTCGTGCATTATTAAATGGGGTGGGTCTCAATATGGAGAGTGTTGAAAATTATGAGCAGGAACAATCGAAAAATCACCAGCAGCACAGTGAAAAAGAATCCAGGCCGGAGAATTCACGGTGGGATGGAAGCAAGTCTGTACCGCAGGAGTTAGAAAACTCAAAACCGAACGAGGAGGAAGTCAGACGCAGAAAGCGAATCGAGAGAATGACATCTCAGCTGCTAGATCGTTTTGACCCAAAGAACGATTCATCTTCTCTGGCAAATGAAGTGAAAGGAATTTGTGATGCCTTGATGGAGGGAGAAAGTGTCCAGATAGATAACATTGAGAATGAAAAGCTCAAAGCGAGCCTTGCTCAATTATTTCAATTGATTGAACTTGAGATGGTAGAGATGGAGGATGAGGAGGAGGACGAGTTCGATAACAATGAAGAGAGAGTCATGGGATATGCTATCCCTGACATATCGGATACTGCGACTTCAAATCTCAATGAGGTTCTGCGTGTTTGCCGATTTCGTTGCACTGGGGGATATGAAGACGCTCCTAAGTCATGGAAGGCCGAGTCATCTGTACCAACGAACACACAAGACGAAAGTAGTAGCGACGACGATAATGGGCCTGCTCCGCTTGGCACAAGTGCTGCAACAAGAGCATTGAAGCGCAAACTGTTACCACAGGCACAAAAGTTGAATAAATCTATTGCGGAAGGAGGTCGTGAGGAATGGATGATGGTGCCAGGCGAGCATGACTTTTTGAAAGGCATAGCAAAATCTACACGAGGTCGAGGGTTCAAAAACGAGAAAATGCGCGGACAGACAATCACTCCCTATGACAATGGAAGAAGTGCCGAACCAATCGACAGTGAAGTTCTGGAAGAAGTGCAAGCAATCCAAAAAGCGTACGAACAATCTCGTGGACCGTCGTTGCTCGATTCACATAGGCAGAAGCTGCTCGAATCGAAGCTCCAACAACAGGGGTCAAAAGAGTGGACATGGAATCGTGAAAAGAACTTGGACGAGGGACGAAGAGTCGATAAAGATGCCTTGCACATGGTTTTGAGTGGAGCGTCTACCGAATTAAAGAGCAAGTTCCAAGGAAGTCTCGGCCGTTTATGAGTCACCTCAATGCCCATTACATAAAAGTAATGAAGTCGCATTCATATAATATGGAGATTTGTTACGTCACAAATAGCCTTTGTCATCTGCATTTGTTATTACTGTGTACAGATATACACGACATCCATCACCTCGAGCTTTTGTCCAGGACATTTCTACGTACTCCATCCACGGATTGCGTCCCAAGCTAACACGTTTTAAGCTCGCGTTCTCTCTGTCGCGGTCATGTCCAATCTCAACGATGCAACAATTTGCAATGATACACCTTCTGTCTCTATTTTCTCAACGATTCTTAGAAGCATGTCCTCCGAAAAGCAAAGCGATGATATGTAAAGATGGGTTGCCTGTGATATATCCAAGTCAAATAGATCACCCTCATGCAGTTCCACGCCATATTCTATGGCTTCATCGATGGGNCGCTCTTCCGATCTGTATGATTTTGCATCGTTCATAAGCCCCATGTAATGAAACAGCTGTCGAGATCCTACAGGAAAAAAAAGAGCAGAAACGAGAGCGATGGAGACAATTCTTTGTTGAGTTTTACTGCAATAAATCGTCCATCAAAGCCAATATTTTTTTCATGTAGTACCTAGTGAAGTTATTTCTCCATAAGTCGACGGCGGTTCAGACATTCCCCCACTATTGAACAACCCTTCCTCCATAGATGTCGGGGGTAGACCAGACTTGCAATCTACGTATTGTGCCTCCTCTCGTGATATTGCAAACAGAGGTGCCATAAAATGATGTTCATCAAAGCCGCCGCCGCCGGATGAGGAAGATCGACAACAGGAGCCGGACAAGGCCGAATCGACTTCATTGCGCAATTCGACCTCTAGACCATTTCGTGGAGGAGGTGCCATCATGGGAACGAATGGAGCTAGGACATCGGGAGGCACTGATAGGATGGCGGCGGCTATTCGAAGGGCGATGTTCATGGTTCATGGTTTACTCTTTTTCTTTTCTCAGAGTCAGACGGCGCCTGGCGCCCACAAATCAAAACGGCGAGCGCCGCGCGAGGATGTGTGTTGATGTTGATGTTCACCATGACGAGAACGAGAGGCATGTCCGAAGCACCATGACCACGCACTCGGACAATCCTTTGACAGCCTTGGACCATGAATAATGTGTGGCATAGGACTTCTAGCATCGTTTCCCATCACCGCCGACAAGCTGGACGGTCGCGATGATCTTCTCCTAGACTGGAACAATCGACTATCCCGATCGCTGGCAAGCCGAGGGCCAGATTTACCTGGTGGGCAATTAACTTTCGCTGCCGAAAATATTATAGCGGATGCCGCCGAAGCAGGTGGTGGCAGTATCTCCCGGGACGACCAACGATGGTCCGTTACACTTCACGCAAGTGTTCTTCACATGCGCGGTCAGTGTCCTGTTGAGCAACCACTATTGTTTTCCATTCCATTCTACTCTAAAACAAACACCAACAACGAGAAAGATGGACATAATTTTGCACTCTGCTGGAATGGAGAATGCTATTCCTACGATGACAGCCACACTGATGAAGTTGTGAGTGGTGATGATATTCACTCACGCGAGTTTGGCAACACGCAAACCCGCATTTCTCGAGACATGGTTGAGCTACTTCCATCCAAATCGATAGACGAACAATCAGATACCACTTTAGTGGCCACTTTAATTCAAGACGCAATATCCACATGCTCAATAGACGAAGAACATAGAGCGATTTCTGAGGCCATGAGCCGAATTCATGGAGAATTTTCTTTTATATTATTTGCATCGTCATCAAATTGTGTTTACTATGGTCGAGATTGCATAGGAAGACGTTCACTACTGGTGAATAATTCGTTGCACGGTGTTATGGCTGTGTCATCAGTAGCAATTACGGAATCAGACGAAGGATTCGTCCCCAACTTTAGTAATGATTGGGAAGAAATTCTACCAGGTATTGTGCACAGATTTGACGCATCGACAGGAGAAGTGTCATCGATTCCAATAGTAAGAGTTGTCAAATCGGAAATACTGGAGATGGCACAAATTCCTACCATTCTTCCAACGAACAATTATCTCGAAACGAGAAACATTCAAGTCGCTGCGGAAATACTTTTATCACTCCTGAGTAGGGCAGTGCAACGACGAGTAGTGCAAGCACCACCTCCCAAATCGCAATCGCCATCAGACGCGTCCGTGGCTGTGCTCTTTTCGGGTGGGATTGACTCTGTGGTCATCGCAGCACTATGCGATCGTCATGTTCCTCCAAACCAACCGATTGATCTGATTAATGTCTCCTTTTACGCGAATACCGATCGCGGGCGAATTGCAACACACGCTACTTCACCTGACCGACAGGCTGCCATCTTATCTTACCACGAGTTGCAGCTTCGATTTCCCGAGCGAATTTGGAGGTTGATAGCAGTGGATGTGCCGTACCAAAACGTCTTGGATTACGAGAAGCATATCCTAAAGCTCATCTGCCCATTGGAATCGACCATGGATTTCAATATTGCGGTTGCGTTTTGGTTCGCAAGTCGCGGAGAGGGAAGGATTTTAGGCGCAGATGAATTGAATAGCAAAGTGAAGAAAAGTGTGGCTGAGTCATCGCGACTACTTAGATTCTCAAACGAGGATGAACTTTTCCATGGGGCATCAAAAATGAGTCCGAAATGTATTCGCCAAGGTTGCACCCGCTTTGCTGTCCAGTCATGCATTTTTCAATCATGCAGAACCTGTTGCGGGAAGCTACAAGGTCCTATCAGCGCATTTCTTGGAAAGAGGGTTGAGCTGTGTCGTGTTCATAACCAACGCAGTGTCGACACACCAAAATATAGAAATGAGAAACTGAGAGCATCTGAAATTCTGCATTCACATTCTACCCATCCAGTGAGCATCAATGACGGTGATGACAATAATACATATGAGACAATTACGTCCCAAGCAAAAATCCTTCTCTCTGGGGTGGGCGCAGATGAGCAAATGGCTGGGTACGGTAGGCACAGAACAACTTATCAACGAGGAGGGCACGAAGCGCTGCGTTCAGAGCTTCGCATGGAAGTGAATCGTCTGTGGACTCGAAACCTCGGCAGAGATGATCGATGCTTATCTGATCATGGAAAGGAGGCACGATTTCCATACTTGGATGAAGATGTGATGACATATCTGGATAAATTGCCGTTGGAGTTGAAATGCGACATGACTCTTCCATTAGGAGAGGGAGACAAGCGTATTCTTCGCAATGTTGCCCAGATGATTGGAGTCATGGTAAGTTTATGAAATGATTGTGCATAGGTGTAGCTTTTGGAACGAACCAAAGTTCATCTGAGATACACGTGTATACTCTCTGTGACTTAGGAGTGCTCCAATCTAGTCAAGCGCGCTATTCAATTCGGTAGCCGAATCGCAAAAGTCAGCGACAAGAGTCGATTCGGAAGTGGTCGACGAGCAACCGGACAACAAAAGATTGTCGCAGACAAATCAACTTAGAAGACTCTTCATTTTCAATTCTTTTTTCTAGTCTCAAGAACCTGAACCTGTTTAAAAATGAGGAAACTGCGTCTTCACGTTTTTTTCGTTGGTGTCTTCACAAATCCGAGTTTCTCTTAATGAAGCTGATACAGAATCATGGTCAACAGCAAAGTAATCAGGGTAAGTTGACGTCAAGGACCAGACCATCTTTGCGCATTAGTTCTCCACCAACTTAATTTGATTGTTTCTCATCTGTAATTCGAAAGGCTGGTGGCCTCCTTATTCTCGTTGGATGCTTCATTGCATTTGACAGATCATATAATCTCGACGTCATCGGCGATGCAAAGCAAATATCGGTCAACCTTTTGGGAGCAGCCCGTGGATCAATGTACAATGTAAGTATACATGACTCCCTTCGTCCTAATTCCAGCCACTTCACACCTTTTCATTCTGACGGTACCTTTCTTCTTCGTCCCAGACATGTTCCGGGGCTAGCAAAACATTTCAAAAGCTGACATCGGTCAACTTGGCCGAAAAGTCAGCGACTGATTTGAAGTATTATTTCTATGATATTTACAATCCGAAAGAGTATCTTGGAGGAAGTGACGCAGTCGTGGTTGAACATGGACCGTACAAATTAAGGTGCGAATTCGTCAAGTCATTATTCTTGTTTGCAGCCATGGACCTTGTTTGAAGATTGACATTTGGGCTCTCTTTCAACTGTTGTTCAGGAAATACTCCGTGCTATATGATGATGCCGGTCTTTGTCATCGTGGCCGTGGCGGCGTCGGTGCCATCGT
>JALLAX010000067.1:0-20218 GCA_036939555.1 Discostella stelligeroides
AGACCTGCATATTAATATTAAGTAGTATGCCAAATTCAGAATGCACCCACGTTCATCCATTCCATCGTCCATCGTTCCATTTTCTTTCACTCTAAAGAGCTGCTGTTATGGCATGCTGAAGATAACTTGCGCTCTTGAGAAATTGTGCGCCATTAATTCACGCTTTCTGATACGATACAACTGATTTACGCAGCAAAGTCCATTCGCCAGTGCCACAGCTCCCAGCTTATCGTCCAAAAATATGTCGAGTCATAATTATGGTAGTGGCGAGAACCCAACACATCATTCTCAGGTGCCACGGGTCGACAGAAGACGTACCAGTTCAAGATCGCTTGACTATTCGGAACACTCATCAAACAAATCCGATATCAGCTCGCTGTACACTGAAGATTTTCGTGACTCGTATGCTGGGAAGGATGAGAGCTACAATACTAGTCGATGCGGAATACCTGCGGCATTTGGTGACCCCTTTCAAGCCAGCTACAACAGTGGGTTTAGTAAATTTGGGGAATCTGGCCGTGATATTGGAGCCTACTCCAGAAGAGGAGGTAATGGCTCCTCGAAAGGCAGTTCCAAACGTGCAGGAACACTGTTTGACTCTGACCAGGCCCTTCATGGCAGCGGAATCTATTCTGAAAAAAGTGGTACTCTCTTTGGCTCGAATGACAGCTGTAACCTCCCGGGGAAGACATTATTTGACTCAGACCAGGCAATGTGCAGTAGCCAAAAAAGTGGCAGCTCAAACACTTCCTTACTAAACTCATTGCGAGGTCGGATGGGCAATAAGGTTCGTGGAAGCTATTTCAGTTCTGCGGACCTTTCTCAATGTGGGACGAGCAATCAACGCGCCAGCATAGACGCGGAAAAAAATGCTGCGAGATACAGAACTGATGAAATGAACCAACTATCGAGCACTTCCTTGCAGCGCTTTAGTTACGCTAAGCCGTTCTGCGGGTCGGGGCGAGAATCAATGCCGTATCAGATAGAGTTCCGTACAGAAGATCTCGGTAAACAGATTTCTGCCTCGAAGAGAAATATCCACTTCCGTTTTGGATTTGCCAATGAAAGCGCATTGTCAAAAGGAAATACTCAACACGATTGCCGGGGGATTGAGCACCACCTTTGTATTACATGGTCGATTACTGGGAGCAAACGATTAATTACACTGGATGGTAGGGAGGTATTGTACTCCGCGGGGAAGCGAGCAAATGAATGTCGACGTGCAGATTTTTTGGAAGCCTCGTGGGTCATGTCTGATCATTCTTTTGAGCTGATGTGTTACTCCTACAAGCCATCAACAAGACCTTTTGAGAAACGCGATTCGCGGTGAGAATGATGATCATTATTTTCATTCAAGACATTGCTCCGTCTAACTCGTGTTGCTCTCGACTCTCAGGTGGAAACAATACAATTTGACTATCGACGGGAGATGTTTTTTCGAATTACCTCATATTTCTGATTTAGGTGCATCTTCAAGTGCATCAGTAAATCAGAGCGACCTCTCAGTGGTGGGCGGGACCCGGTCTATAAGCACGGCGAGTCAATCCTCGGATATGGAAAGCGATTTAGAAGTCAAGAGAATTATCCAAGCTAGAATTGCCAAACAGCGACAAGAGTTGAGCGCACGACTTCATTCGGCTTCGTCTGAAAGCGCTTCACTTCACTCTGAAGAAGTCTCTGTTGCTCCTTCTGATTTGACTGAATGCACTGACCGGAACAATGATTCATCAAGCCAAAAATCGACGTCATTAGAACAGTTAGCTCGACCAAGCAACATTTGGGGATCCCAAAGAGAGACGCAACATTACATCACGAATGCACCCCAACATCCTCCCTCATACGATCAAATTGCTCGTAGTATTCTTAGTGCATATGATGGTAATGCAAAAGGTTTCACTACTAGAGAGCATTTGACAACAGTCCTCGAGACAGGAAATTAGTGCAATCCTCTGATTTCATACGACGACTCGATATCTTTGTACTTGTAAATAGTGTGCGAATCCATAATCTTATCGGATGGAAAGATTCCTTCTTTCTTGTCAAGTAATATTTTCACTATGACTTTATGGTTTGCAGTGGCTCGAACTTTGCATGAGATTCACATGTACTTATTATCATATTAGCTTTGAATAAATGTCGTGAAAATTTTGATGAGTGAACCACAAATTTCGTACGCTGCAATCCCTCTCAACATTGAACAACATGTATCCATGGGCACTGAGTAACTCTGCTATTTTCTTGTTTATACTGGTATCTTTGTTTCTCTCCACGATTATCACACCAAAACTAATTCGATTGTAATCGATGCCGAGCAACGCCGAAAACTCTGCACCCTCAAGATCAAGGACCGCGAAGTCAAAGAAATATTTTCTGATTCCTACTGTCTGATCAAATATGGATTGAAGAGGAGTGCATTGGACTGGAATTGTCTGATATACGGTCATTCCTTGCCAATGTTGCTCACGATGAGAAGCGCTGGAATATTCCCATATTCCACCCGCCGAGTTGTCCTCTTTTGCCATGGCATAATGGACTGATTTGTGCGAATCACTGCATACAGCGGCGTGGATATTTGCAATATCGTCTTTCCTATTATGTACGAGTTTGCTGTAATTATCTGGATCAATCTCAATATTGACACCTCTCCAACCGAGTGCCTTGTAGAATGCGTAGGTGGTGGACCATCGCACACCGTCTAATGCACCGACCTCCAAATACTTCCCCTGACAAATACCAGGGAAAAATTGTTCAATAAGACAGCGGTCTTCTCCTTTTCAAATCATAACCCCCAGGGAATAAAATAAGGTCGATGCGAATAATAATTGTGCTTGAACTGAGTTGTGTGCGGTCTTACCATATTGTGATTGCAACAAGTCTTGATTTTCCAGCAACTTTATATCTGGTGCATCACACAGAGTTGCAGTAGACGAACTATGGAGTTTTGCCATCAAAATGGATGCAATGTAAGAGTTTGAGGATTGACCCAGAAATAGTCACGTGTGAATCCAATCGTCGACCATGAAATCGATATCTATCATTCTCACCATGTACTCTTATTCTTAAACGAGATGTTTTTTGGGTCCAGAAATTGCTGAAGATTACTGGTCCCGTTCGCTGTCGAAGAGAATTGGTATATGTATATCATGCCAAAAGCTTTCACCAGTAAAGGTAGTTTGTCGGAAGGAAATTTCGTGCGATGTCGATGTCGATGTCGATGTTGATGTCGGTCGTTGGTCATCGCCATGGTGTGCCTAGAGATCTAGAGATCGAGCTAGAGCAAGGATGGATTTGGATTTGGATTTGGATTTGGATTTGGATTTGGGGATTTGGAGGAAGTGATTCGTGATTCGAGATAAGGTTGAAGGTAGGAAAAAGGCGGGAAAGTATGTAAACATATCAATCTTAAATCTTACGAGTCTTAAACCTTCGTACCCAAAACCCAAACCAACCATCATCATTCATGGCAAGTGCGTCCGGCTTGACGGCATCTCTCATTCCGTGCTGCATCTGCGGCACCATCATCACACCCAACTCCTGCAATCAATGCGCGTCCTGTCTAGCTAGCGTGGATATTGCCTCCATCATCCGCCGCGGGCCGGGTGGGGGAGACCTTATCATACACCAGTGCCGCCAATGTCGAAAATTTGATCGCTTAGGGGACGGTCGCAGCTACATTCACCTAGAGCCAGAAGGTCCCGACCTGATGGCAGTATTATTGAAACAAATCCCGGCTCTTGGCAAGAACAACCACCACGTCAAGAGGGCGGGCGTACAGGGCTTGAAAATATTGGACACCATGTTCGTTTGGACTGAACCCAATAGTATGCGTATGCGAATTGCACTGACATTGAAGGCGGACGTCAACGACGTGTCCATCCAACAGCGGGTCAAGGTAGAGTTCATCGTACAATGGAAACAGTGCCCTGATTGCATCAAGGAATCTCGACAACGGACATGGCAAGCGATTGTTCAACTACGTCAGAAACGAGATGACTCGCGGAAGGGATTGCTCATACTCGAACTTGCCATTGCTAGGAATGCAGAGATACGAAAAGATATTCTATCGGTGCAAACAAGGAAGAACGGTTTTGACTTTTACTTCCCATCCGTGGATAAGGCACGGCATTTCACGCAATATCTTTCCAATTCGGCACCCATGAGAAACAAAATGACTCAATCGCTTGTCAGTGAGGATGTGAAAAATAACACCGCCAACATTAAGACGACAATTGTTTGTGACATGGTGCCACTCGTTCGAGATGATTTGATTGTTGTGCACAAGCGGGCCAGGGGCGTGGGAAATTTAACAGGAAGACTCTGTCTTGTGTTAAAGATGTCATCGGTGATACACCTTGTGGATGCGTCTCCCGCGAGAGATGCAGATATCAGCGCTCGATTTTCGGATTTGCACGCCGAGAGCTATTGGAAGGGTGGGGAGGAGAAGAGTTACCGATTGTTCCTCTCGCCAAATCATCTTGTTCGTTTCGTTGTATTAGATGTGGAGCATTGCTGTGAACGGAGTAGGATTGACAGTCAAGACGAGGATACGAAACAATTGTATCAGAGACCAAGAATGAGCGGTGTTATGAAATACGCCCTTGCCGATGTCGAAGTAGCCAAAGAATCTGACTTTGGAGTCAATGATGAAACCTTCCGATGTGTAACACATCTCGGACACTTGTTGCAAGTTGGCGATATTGTCTTAGGATATGACTTGAACACGACGGTATTGCCGAGAGATGAGGAAGAAGTTGGATTTAATTCTAGCTATGACATGCCTGATATTATCCTCGTGCGGAAGGTGAAAGGAACAGCTGCCATTGCTTCGCACACTCATGAACGAGGAGAAAGGGTAATTAAAACAAAGGCAAAGTCTAGCGCATCGCGAAAAAGGGAACGTAGAATAAATAAGGAAGAACAGAAACAGAAAGCATTAGAAGAAGCTGCGGCAAGGATGGGGCTTGATTCCGAACACGATGTATATTTGGATTTGGATGAGATTGAAATTGGAAACGGGGAGACCTTTTCAGCAGCTGTGCAACAAGAGAATGCGAAATTTGAGAAGCAACTTGAGATGGATGAAGACTTGGCTAGTGATCTTTTGCTTGTGGAGCTCGGTCTAGCTAATGGAATTGAGAAAGTTGCGGTGGATGAAGCCGCCTCTCCACCTTAGAAGATATTCATAATGGATAAATTTATTTAGGTGATCCAGATCTCAGCCGTAGATAGTTTGAATAGGAAATCTTCTAATCAAATCCGTATTCAGGAGAGATGAGAGATGCTGAGATGAGGGATGCCAGATCAATCAAATCACAAAATTAGGGGGGAGTATCTAGTATTATTTTTCTAGCGGTGCGATGCCGAGAGACACATGTCTACATTATGTGACTTGTGCGAGCGAACCGCCTGACGGTAATCGAGTTTCATTAAGTAATATGTAGTCGCGGAAGGATATGTTTAAGATGTACATTTGGCACAACTCCCCAAATTGTCGAAAGTTTAGCCGGTAGAATTGAATGGTACCTGTTGTTCTTTGTGCACAAGCGTCTCGGCACGGAGACGGAGAGAACTCCAGAATAGTAGTAGATACGGATCCAGAACAGAACCCACCTACCAGCAGCAGAAGGAGGATCTGATAATACTCAGTCAGTGTGATCGAAATCGAAGAAGATGGGCTATGGAGAGGTGGTGGTGCACCACCACNTCATTTTTGCAACAAAATCAAGGCTTCATTCGTAATGACAACTCCGCAGCAGAGCCAAAATCAGAAATAAAAGCA
The DNA here is from genome assembly GCA_036939555.1 of Discostella stelligeroides. NCBI lineage: Eukaryota > Bacillariophyta > Thalassiosirophyceae > Thalassiosirales > Thalassiosiraceae > Discostella > Discostella stelligeroides. Next base: position 5,780 of record JALLAX010000067.1, read on the forward strand.
AGTAATAGTGCAGATGAGGTGGCAGTTGATGATAACTTAGGAGGGATTTTTGATATGGACTAGAGTGCAAGGTTCAGCGAGGAACTGTCTCCACTCTGCTGACAGGTTATTTTCATTGCCAAAAATCATGTTTATAATCAGAATACGTTCAAATAATATCCATTTTTGCAGATCATTAGCGATATCTAACAATATCTCCCTGATTGATCTCAAAGTCGTCTGTGTGTCCACTGCGCAAGTAGCCCAGCAGCGGTCCATTGAAGCACTCAGCTGATTTGTAACAACTGCATTTCTGTTTATATTGCTGGTAGCTACATTTTTTGTCTGAATGAGGGCTTGATTCAACATCGCTGTCCTGTCCTGTTGCTTCACGAATTGTTGCACACCTCCAACTCTTTTCGAGAAAGCTCATTCGACACAGTCTCGACGCCAAACCTAATACATCTATTGGTGTTTTAGGTTTCTTCCCGCGCTTCAAACCTGTCGCACCAATTGTGATTTCCGCCCACTTCTTCCTTTCTGTCTCGGTGATGTCGTTTGCCTGGAAACTCTGGTGCCAGTTGATACTCATTCCACATGCTACCTCTCGCGTCACAGATTGATCGTGTTGTAGGGCTATTTCCTCATTCGATGGGCGGTTATTGGTGAGAACAGATTCATCTTGTAGGTTATGCGCAGTGTTGCTTTTTACTTTAGGAACCTTCTTTGGGACAGGAAGAGGCTCCTGTATTTTCCTCTTCCTCGAATTGGTTTGAGCCTCTAAATATCTGTAGTCCGCAGCTGATTTTGATGATTCAAATGTAAGATCAACCACGGCAACAACTGGAGGTTTGATCGAATTTGAATTTCGAGCACATTGAATCGAATTAATAGCACTTCGTATCCTGCCAGGCAAAGCTCGTTCAAGTGCAATCAACTGCCCGCCATAGACTCCACCATTCACCGAACGAGCGTCTTTACTGACGCATATGGATGAAAAACATATAGGGTCAGGAATAAACACGGATAATAATGATCCCTGCAAGCCGAAAACCCCCCACCTGAGAATTTTGTCAGAGCATGACATGGATGTAGTCCTTTTATCTGGCGGTATATTTGAACGCGAAGACTTGATGCGCAACGCTCCAAATGTTTGAACATCTTCTCTTCCTAGGCTGTAACTTGAAATCATGTCGATTACATCGATTGAAGAGTTCGGGACTGTTGAGCTTGACTTCGACAGTACTTCATTATTTGTCTGCTTTCCGCATAGAATAATCTTGGCGCCTGTGAAATTCAGCTCTGTATCATCTACAAAATTTGCCTCTGCCGTAGCTTCATTTCTTTCTGTTTCTTGATTATCTCGTTTTCGAACCTCATAGATAGCTGCATCACCACAGGGAGAGTCACTAACATATAAATGCAAAGAGATGCTAGGATTCAATCGGAACGACAGGGTAGATCCATCATTCTCTCGATTGGGACACGATTCAATTACTTCCAATAAGGTTCGCGTATGGATAAGTGTATGTTTATCCTCCCCTTCATCATTTGTTGTCATGTTTGATTGAATGAGTCCAAGAGAAAACTCAACTTCCTCCCAAAGACACGCCACCAGCCCCCGTCTGGCTAATGTTTCTGCATGAGAATCTTTAAGTACCATTCCATTGTAGCAGCTGCATATAAAATCATCATTAATATCCGCACTGGATTGTGTATCAGAATTGGTTCTTTTGTGGGGGGCACGACTTTTGCGATGAGATGAATCATTGCGAATGGTAGTTGGAGGAGGAAACGACGAAACTGTCGAGCGAATGGAAGTGCATTTAGACCCAGTAGCACAGCTTACTACCCACATTTCTTCCTGAACATTATCATCTAATACTTGTCGATTATCACTCGGTGTCTTGTCAACAGAAGCGCACTGACCTACAAGTTGGCGTCGGCAAGCAACAACTGCAGAGTACACTGTCCATTCTCTCCCCGCTTGGGGTTTTCCCCCGTTATTGCTCGGGAGTGTGCGATTGTAGTGATCGATGGCGCATCTGGCTATACGGTTAGCATCGAAGCCATCGTCACGAAATGAGTCGTGCATTGTGCGTGCAGAGACGAGTTTGTGTCATGTCATGTTGTCATGTCAAGGGCAATAATGGAGAATATTATCGCATACTAGTACTTTTATTTTGCCATCATCATAAGAAAGGAAATCAGAAATCATCATCATGACCCATGATCATGATCTATCATGATCTATCCTTGTCGTTGTCGGCGAGGCGGCGGGTTGAGGCGAGCGAACTCGCCTGGCCATCAACCTAAGTATTGCTTAAATTGGCGGGAATGTCCTCCAACCAATCACCCGCCGCGCAGCCGCCGCTGCTGGCCCCCGCAGCCGCAGATTTCCCATTCGTACCATAATATGGTACGATACACGATACCCCAACATCGGACCACTGACCTCTACTACCGAAGTCAATCTTCTATTTTTACCTCCAAATATTGCCCCGATTGGCAAGAAACATACATAATTGGATCAACCCTAACTACTAACTATGGTGAAGCACGGAACAACAAAGAAGAGAAGGTCCGGTCGAACGGGTCGGTCGAAGCTTAAGGTGAGAGCCTCTCGTCGCTCGTCGCCCGATTGTGCAAAACACGAGAATAGATACATGATACATTTCATCTTCAAGTTATTTCACATCATCTTTTATACCATGATGCCACTAATATCATGAAATGTCACATCTTTTTCTACGTGGAATAACATCAATATTATCATCATCAAAACAACAACAATAATAACGACAGAACCGAAATTATCAGTTTTACAAACCACCCCAAATCAGCGACGACACAGTCCGTTCTCAATGGAATCCACGACAATCACCGGCACAGAATATGGCCAACATGGGTTTACAAACCTCGGTGAATTCATCCATTGATGCCCGTGCCAACTTTTCGTTCGCTAACAACAAGAAGAAGAACGATGCTTCAAAGAAGAATGCCGCCATTGAATTATTCGATATACCTGAATCAGACACAATGAATAATATTACCGTACTTCCTGGGAAGACATTTGCTCAAATAAAATTACCCGTATCTGTTGATGATCAAAAATATATCCACAAGTGTTTGGAGAAGCATGGTGATGATTACCATTCCATGATGAGAGATATTGTGACGAACGACATGCAATACACTGAATCTAAATTGAAGAAGATGGCAACGAGATTTTATTTATTGGCAGAGGATCAACTGAGGGTTACAATTCCTGAGAAAGTACGACATTTGATGGCGTGTTGTAAAGAGTAGTTTGAATAGGTAGAAGGCGTCCTAGCAAGCCAGCAATTAAGACATAGTAGCGATACAAGTCACACGAGTGTCGTTAGAAACATCGCCAAAATCGCAATTGAGCGTCTTGCGTCTCTACACGACCGACGACGTGCCACGGAAAATGCCATGCACACAAAATATTATGTCCATGGTCCATCCATCACGATGTGACGCACGGCAAATAATACACAACCATCCCATTTATCATCACAACCCTATGGCAATGGCTTGAATGGCGCTAGCAATACGTTCGTTACGTGGGTACGAGGATAACAGTAAGGTTCACCATAATATTGATGAAAGAATCAGAGACACGATCTCGCCGACGCAAATGCAGCGTTAACGTGCATGCCAATGCCTATTCCATCTACACTGCATTCACACTAATATTATTGGGCAGTCATTGCCAACATGTGATCTCATCTTGCTCGGCCAGGACCAAATTGAGTCCGTACGATGTCCTTACGTCACATCGCTCATCTATTTCCATCTTCATGATAAGAGGCGGCGAAGAGGACTCGACACTTCTGGGGCGCTTGGGCCATCATTCAAATCTGATATCAACGGCACATCACGATAGAACAAGCATTTTTTTATCCACATTGCAGAGTAAAAGAGCACTGTGGCGGAGAATTAGACTTCTAAGAGGAGGGGTGGATGACGGAAAGAATGAGGATTTTGTTGAAGAGCCGGGTTGCAACGATGGTGAATCGGAATCAGTTACTTCCTCAATGACCGAGGATGCATCTGATACTGTTCAAGAACATCCCGTAGCTATGCATTATTTATGGTATAAAAAAAGTGAAAGTGCATTGGTTTCATTCCTCTCTCGCTTTTGGTCACCAGTTGAGACAGGCGATGACCACACCATTCGACGTACCATCAACACAACAGGGATTGCACACAAGATGCCTCATGGACCTGATGGAAGGGGAGGTGGAATGACAGTACTTTTGGATCGTCCACATAAATCATCGATTGATTCTTCAAAAGATCAAGATAGAGAGAAAGGCTTTGTATTTACAACGGAAGTTACAAATGCCTTTGGCGAAATAAAGGTTGCCGACACTACTGTGGACAATGAAAAATCGGAGTCTGACACTGATAACAAGTCAGCGGATAAAAAAACCGTGGCTTTTGCAGTACCTCCAAATATTGTACCATCATATCTTCAACCTAGAAAAGAAGGAGATTCTAAAATTAGCACGGCCTCACAAATCGAAGAAATGGTAGCTGGAGTGAATGAAACTGCATCCATGAACAAAAAATCGATGAGCAGGGCACTGAATTCAACAATTGTGATTGAACCGTCCATTGGGGGAACTAGCGATAATACTACAGCTGCAGATATAATATCTGGCGGCCTTGAATTGAAGGATTATACTTCCTCGGGATACGTGAGTCGCTGTGTTCGTTTTATACTTGCTCCCATTCCCCCCATCATCTCAAGCAACGAAATCTTCCACTCCTTTGAACACAGTGGGTTGGGATTGATCTCATTGCATCTCTTGGTTTATCATCGGTCATAACCGAGCTCAAACTATCACGAGCATTACGCCCTGTTCGAAAGTTTGCAGCGAAAACAACAGGACTTCACGGCTTGATTAGTGGCAAAGAGTACAAAAACCCTCATTTCTTTCTTGATACTGAAAGAGCGATTGGTGGGAAGGCATCCACGATCATATCAATTGACGAAGAGCTTGGAATTCACGATGCAAACGCAGTAGAGGCCGAAATTCTCGCTCGTCGATTCGCAAGTCGAAGATGGCGTCAACGTGCTCACACTGCAAGGTCAAAGCGCAGTAACAATAATTTTAGGAGAGGATGGAGATTTCGGAGACGTAATCCTCTATCGATTCCTAAGGGTAGTGTTGCTGCAGATTATGTTCTTGTACCAGTCTTGGACATATCACCAGATGCACTGGAGCAACGGAGGCGCAATCGTGTAGAAGAGATCGACGTCTTACTTCACCGCGGGTTTGAACGATTGCTTGAGCTTCAATGTGAAAGAGATGATTTGTTATCTGCACCAAATCCGCTTTTCAATTATACCAAAAAGTATGATCCATCGACAAATCAAACGTTTGGCGACGTGAGGACTACACGCGAATTTAATTTTCCATCGCCTGAGCTGGTGAATGAATATATTGGGTCACTTTGCTACTTCTTTGAATGTGAAAATGCAGGCGTTGCAATCCCCCCCGAGCGGATATGATAAAGTTCTTCCGGACTGGCATGCATCGCGTCGTGGGCCGAAAGGCTCGGGCGTTTATGTGTGCTTGCGCTGGATTTGTCATGACTTCTGTGCCGCCGGTTGCAAAACGACATGCTATAGCAAGAATTCTTCTCCTTTCTGCACAATGACGGATACTTTCAATTGTCATGTTGTTGTTTGAAAGGGTACATTTTTGAATCGGACGATTCTATTGTTCCACCCGATCCCTCTGGCTCATTTCTCATATGCTCTATTTTGTCAATGCTTTGCTGATGCAGTTGGAGAGCTTGTTAGCCATGGACGACTCCGCCGATTAAATCACACGTGCGTATTGTGTCTAAATGAGCATGATGAATGCAATTTTACCCAACTTCTTGGACTGATCATTAATCTTTGAAAACAACAGAGAGTTGTGGCGAAGTCAATCTGATTATGGGTGGGACGATGATGAGATTGTAGGAGATGATTTGCTCACACCAGGAGTTGGTGCAAGGAAGCTGTACGAAAATGTCGATCAATTAGAGACACTTGGAAATATTAACAAAAGTGGAGGGGGTAGCTGGCTCCTACGGACTGGACTGGGTGGAGGAAGTTTGGGTGAAAAGTTAGGGGAAGCTATCGAAATCTCTGCGTACAAAGGTATGATCGATTGTCCCGCTTGACCACTAAATTTTTCTATGCTTCGCGTTTGTTTTCACACCCTCATTCACTCTCTTTATCAAGGAGTATGCTCTGCTGTCATGTCGGTCTTTGCTCGAATGCTGTCAAATCTTCATGGGGTAAATGTCCTCTCGCACTCGGATATCCGAATGTACATCGAACAAGATCCTGATCTCCCGCCCGTTGACAAGAAATACGGTCCTTTGAGCAGCGAGAGTAACTACGCTCAAGAAGTGATAAAAACAGCAATCCAAAAAGGATCAAAAAAGAAAAGGAAGACGAGTAAAAGTGCTTCATCCCAAAGGTCTTCTACTCGCCACCATGGGCATGAACTGAGTGATGACGCCTTCATACAGCGAGGTGCTGTCGTGGAGACGCTTGTTTCGCATTGCCAAATTTCAGCTCCACTCCTGAAATTATTTCCCTTGGATTGGCAACGTGCGATGGTTNCTTGTTTCGCATTGCCAAATTTCAGCTCCACTCCTGAAATTATTTCCCTTGGATTGGCAACGTGCGATGGTTGGCAATATCATCACCTTAGCCACTGCAATTGTTTCTGATTTCGCCGACGGGCTTCAAGTACAACTACTTGGTCATGCTCTGACCGTCTCATTCAAACCGATAACAGAGGCTGACATAATCCAACACATAGGAGGCGGGGGCTTTCGACAAAACCACAGACGCACTAGGCCGGACGAGTTCGAGGCAGCAGTATTGGCTACTGCTGTGGATATCAGCGAAAACTTGGCTTTCTTTGATGGGTGGTTGGAATGGTGTGAGAGGAAGATGGGTGGAGGGGTATTGCGGGCCCAAATCAGCAATTTGATTGCTCGCGTTGTTCTGACTTTAATCGACGAAGTTCTCAGCGGAGCCAGGTTGGATTTGTGGTCATCACAAGCAAATGGACCAAGATTATATGCTGCTCTGGAATACCGAACACCTAACAAAGGAGAAGAGTAATGAAATACGGTTTCTCATCGTTTTGTAAGGGTCGTTGAAGAGTAATATGATGCACTACTACATGGTCAAACTACAATTGATACCATAATAATTTCTTCCCCCATGTAATACGAACTCGAAAACATATTTTGTCGATTTCCCCTCACATAATAATAGCTTAGTGGATATTTCTTGGTCGAGGACTACTACCCTGAACAAATCTTCTAATGATTGTGTTTAACATAGGGTGTTGTTGTCTCCCAATCTGCGACGTACTCGGTTATCCACCCCCCCCCAGCTTGAACCCTGCTCTCTCTAACAATAATAACAGATCAAGGTCCGCCTGTTCAATTTTGCCGGTCGTTCTTCAACGCAGAGTACCATCTCCAAATCTTCCTCGCCGCACGCTTGTAAGGATACCCGGCACGGCTGACACACACACCCTCAATCACGGGAGATTTTTCTGCAGCAAAACCCGGTGTCGCGGGTGCTCGATGTAGACCATCTCGGACAATGCGAAGCTGCGTCACGCTTGAATTGCGATACTTATGAAATAGCAATAGCGAATACTTTGCATCAATGATGGGATCATGAATGCCAGATTGAATATCTTCTCCTAGGAGGTTTAGACAGACATGACGCAAGGAGAAATGACGATATCTGGTGGCGAAGCCTAGGTATTTGTCGGATGATTTGTCTACTCCCGCTCCATCGGTGGCGGCTTCGACGCCCTGTTCCTTCTTCTTGATTGCGTTAACTGCCTCGTTAAGTATGCAGGGCATACGCTGGCGAAAAATATCACTAATGTCCACAGTACGACCAAAGTCTTTCCCGGCAGTCAAACCAAGCCATTCCACATCATGGTCGATAGCCTGCCCAACAATGACGCCATTCTTCGGCAATGCGGCCTTAATGACATCTACAGCCTCCTCTAGTGACATGGCGTCCGCCCCAAGACAAAGTTCAGCTGTGAGTCCAGTGAGTGGAGTCAGATAACTCAAAACGCCAGCTCCATCCTTGGGAGGGCGGATGATAATGTCTGCGAGGACATTGCCATCACTGTCTACCATGGCAACGCGTCCCGGATAGCGATGTGATCGATCATTAAATTGAAAGGATGGCACGCCCTCCTTGTTCCGTGCCTCATTGCCACATCCGTCGTTGATACCCCGTGCACAGCTTCCATATCCTGTGGCAACGCATTCCACATCAATGGAAAAAAAGGGTGGTTCCTCAATTTCGTCCGTTTTCTTTTCTTCACTGTTAGCTGCTGCCCCTTCTACCACTTCTGATATGTTCTTGGTGATAGTAGAGGAGGTATAAGATGAACGATCTTCCTCGTCTTGTGCCTCCTTGGCCAACTGTATTGCCCTGGCCTTGTAGGGGTCAAACACTCGCTTGTTGGGAACAAACGTCGTTGCCATTGCGTTCATCATTTGGTTATTAGTGATAACCTCAGGTGAGTGGTAGTGAGAGGAGCTTTGATCGGAGGATACCATGATACTTTGTTTGTTATTGTTGCTGCTGCTGCTCGGGAACGCCATCACAGTAGTGTTCACACTAGTCGCTACTGTAGCCGCAGCGGTGGGATCATGTCGAAAGTTGCACGATGTGCCCCGAGTGCACAGTCCCTGAAGGAAAAAGCTGCAAATGGGCATTTCACTCTTGGTCACTGATTTTGAGTAGATAATTACAGCGTGATTGAGTTAAAGAAGACCAATACTGGCACATGTAAAATATGAAAAAGTGTTTGCCTCACCTCTTCTCCTACTACTACCCCCGGTAATGGGATTGCCACGCATAGCATTATTATTACTATTATTGTTCTTCCCCGATGAGGATTGGTTATGATTGTTATTGTTCCCTCGATTGCTGCCTGAAGATCCTCCTCCCCTATTATTCCCTCTTCGGACGTGATGGACAACATGATCGCTGGAAGTAGCATTGTTTCTCCCCTGATGGTGATTACTCTGCCTGCTATTATTCGAATTTGAGTTCGAGTAGTTGGGATCGGCAGAATTACTACGTGATGGCAATTTTATATCCGTAGAGGAAGAAGGTGGTAACGAGTTTCTCTTGTCTTTTGAATCATCCTTCTCCGAATCGTTGATGTTCGAAGTAGTAGCAGCAGCAGCAGCTGCAGCAGTAGTAGTGATAGCAACTGTAGTTGTTACAACATTGCCCTCCAACATCACAGGGGACGTATTACTATTAGGCTCCTCATCAATAGTAGTGTTTGTGGTAGATGATCCAGCAGTGCTGCTCGTTGTCTCATCTTCCTTGGAGAGAGTCTTGATATCGTCGTCCTTTTTGTTGTCGTTACAGTTATTACTTTTGACGTCGGAGACAGAAGAGGAGGAACACAATGAGGATTTTTCAACACTGATCTCAGGCTTCTTTGAAATCACTGACATCATCACTGCGGAAGGAGTATTAGTCGAAGCATCTTTCCCGTGAGTGTTCAAAGAGACAATAGGTACGACCTTTTCCTTGTTGGAATGATTGTGATCACGAACTTCCATGATTTTTGCATTCCTACCATTCCACGCATTCGGTGGCCGTGGCTGTGGCGGTAGTGCTCCCGCAGTATCCGTAGTGGTTGCCGTTGCAGAAGCGGTGGCGTTCCGGTCATTGTTGAGACCCGATTCGGAGGCTTGTTTGGGTGTTGGTGCTGAGGAGGCAGCAATAGTAGCAGTAGCATCCACGGGAGAGATTGGCTTGGCTCCCAATATGCTCTCGTTGCGTCCATTCCATGCCATTTTGTGTGTGTGCGTGATTGTTTAGAAAAAGTAGATGAGGAGAGGTTCACTCGGAGTGGAGGTTGGTAGTGGTAGATCGAAATTGCTTCCTCAATAATAAATATAGAAAGATTTCCCTCACTTTGAGAAGTAATCAAGAGGAACAAATGCTCGGTGCGAAGGAGTTCAAGAGACGATCACACCAAAATAACAGCAACTCCCCTGCACTTTCAATTATTCTTGGCGCCACGTCTCTCCGAGAGGTGCGATTAGAAAAAAACGATATCGTCCCACGAAATCCCGTCTATCTACGTAGCTCGACGAGGAAACGTGCCTGTTCAACCTTTTTTGAGCCGTCCACTGTTAGTTGTTACTACTCTCTGTTGAGAGAGCGTTGGCCCATGTCAAATAATGGTTAATAACGGCGTGTCGAGGGTTGGATTATTTATTTTTTTATGTTGTTGTGGAGGGGGAGAGGAGAGAGGTTGTGGTTGTTTGTTGTTGAAGTGATGTTGTGATGTGTGGCTTTGGTGCGTCATGAATTCCTCTCGCCGATGTCTCTCTCACAACAAAAACACGTCGAATGGTACGTAGAACGTCTGTTCGTCTCTCCCCCGCCAAGTTCCAGTCCGTCAGTCTGTCTGCCACCCTCGCTAGAAACAACAGACACAAGACAGCACAAGACACAGCTTGCTCGCTCGCTCCATCCATCCAGTCGGCCTCGACTCGACCGACGTTCTCCATCATCAAACAGCAAAAGATCCACTCGAGTATCGATGAACATCAACTACGATACATCATAATAGAACTATCATTTAATTGTGAGGGTGATTGAAATAGTAACACCTCTTATTATTATATTTTTTCCAAATATCGATTTCCCAAAATATCAAATATCATTATCGATATCTCTAGAATGTTCGTCAGCATGAAGTTCCACCGACAACAACAACAACAACAACAACAACAGCGACAACAAAAGCAACGTCATTCATTGCTCATTGCTAATGCTGCTACTGCATCCCTCATGGCGTTGGTATTCGGGTTTGGTACTATTCTACTTGCATCATGCATGCGTTCATCATCATCATCATCATCATCCCAACATCAACATCTTCATTATGCCATGGCCTTTCAGATACAGACAAGCAGTACTATGACATCCACAACACCATCGCGCGGCTCAAAATTATTATCCAATATCCAATATCGATCTTGGACCGGACTGAACACAGTATCCAAGGAATCTACCGAAACAATCAATCAACTTGACGTAAGTAAACCTAATAGTGTTGGCGGAGATGATGACGACGACGACGACAAAGATGATGCTGACGTCAATGATTCCTGGTCACTTAGACAAATCACCTTCTTGGGATTGACAGCACAACCAACTGCCAAAAGCGATGAGGAGGAAAGTAGTGATACATCAATATTGAAAGTTGGGAATGATGATGATGACGACGACGAAGACGACGCGTCATCGTCCATAAATGTATTAGACGCACGAAATCTTTCCGAATTTCTCATGGAGATCGGGGCATGTTCAACATCTATCACCGACTCCGATGCTGATACAATCGATGAAAATCCCTTATTTGATGAGCCAGACCTTTCATCGCCGTCTTCATTAGATGATGATGATGAGTTATACGAAAAATGGGCCATGGTTTTACCCGATCTTGCCGTGGGGCGCAATCTATGGAAACGATGCGATGTGTCGGCTCACTTCCCTTCATCATTCGACATACCCTCCATTGTCGATGCGGTGCGGTATACCTTCCAATGTTCGTCCAATCTTCGGTACAAAGTGGATGATGTACCCGATTTGGATTGGATTGCACATGTCCAAGAATCATGGACACCCATTGTTACAGGCGGTGAGAGCAAGTTCATATTGCGTTTTCCGTGGCATGATGATGCGCTAGTGATGAAGGCATGTCAGGAGATGGAACGGAAGAAGATGCAGGAGTTAATGATGAAGCAGTTTGCAAGTGGTGTGAAGAGAGACGGAGCGGTAGTGCATTTTGAAGGTGGTGGGGATCTTGACGACAGTTGCGATGATGAGAATGAATTAGCGGAAGCAGGTGAAATTAGCCAGATTAATACAAAGAATACTCGGGAATATGTCCAAATTCAATTAGAGGGTGGAATTGCTTTTGGAACTGGAGAGCATCCCACGACACGGCTATGTTTGGGTTGGATTCGCGATAGGGTGGAGCATAGATTAGACAATACGGGCGAAGACGAAACGTTGCACTTTTTAGATTACGGATCAGGATCAGGTGTATTGGGCATTGCCGCGGCTGCGGTTGTTCGGACCTACAATGAACACACATCCAAACAACGTCGTCTAACAAGCAAGAAGTCCATCAAAACAGTAGGAGTCGAGATTGATGCAGATGCAATACGTATTGCGAATGACAATGCAGTGAAGAACAATGTGGGCATGAAAAATTATCTGCCAGATTACGACTCGTTGGATGCCGAGGCATTGAGTGTTGTGATGAGAGCAATGCAGAGAAAGAGAAATCAAGGGTTGATAGAGCCATTGCCAGCGGAGCTGAATGGAGACATATATGATTTTTGCGCTGCAAATATATTAGCGCTGCCCTTGATAAACTTGGCACCGACAATTGCTTCCTTGGTAAAAAGTCCTGGAGGGGAGATTGGTTTATCTGGTGTCTTGGTGTCTCAAGCTCGGGCTGTTGTGGAGGCGTACAGCAAGTTTTTTGATCATGTCCAAGTTTCTGGTGAGGAAGGTGGCTGGGTCCTAATAACGGGGAAGCGAAAATGAATGGTCTTTGAATGTTTGAATCCCATAGGCAGGATATAATCACTCAACATATGGCTCTTGATGATGTCCATACTGTGATTAGTTCGCTATGATTATGTTCATGGTGAAGTGGTGAATGATGAAGTTGACGAATTGTACTACCCAAATAATAACAACCTGCAACCATGTCAACACACGTCAACTATTACTGTTGTAAGTTGTAACGTGATCGCTCTCGCCATTTTCTCTTCCCGCCGAAACCCTTGCTCTGCCAAATAAACCGTAATATGTAATATCGTATCTAACATCATAGTATCGTAATAGGCAGCTCTGAAAATGACGGAAGATGAAGTAAAAATCATCCTCTTGGCGCTATTGGCACCAAGTCGAAATGGTCTAGTTGATATCCCCGCTGACGTGACTGGGTGGCGACATCCGACAGGGATTACCGATGCATCCTCGCAAGCAGAAAATGAAAATGATGAGCATTACCATCAGCCAGTCTGTTCCTGGACCGGAGTTACATGCGATCCCATTGATGGATCTGTCATAGGCTTGAATTTGGGGAATGGATTTTATACTAAGACTCTTTTGGGTTTATCCGACGACGACGACGACGACGACGACGATGATAATGTAGTCGGGGAGGATCGTAATTCTCGTGCACTTCTTCCTCATGATGATGATGATAGCATGATTCTCAACAAATCTAGATGTCATGAAACAAGACGCATCAGTAGCATAATACCTACATCATCAACATATCCTTCTTTTCCTTCGGCACTAGGGAAATTGCGCTCCTTGCGATTCATCAATATGTCCTCAAATCGACTGCAAGGAATGGTGCCAAAATCAGTACTAAAGCTGCCCAATCTTGAAATACTTGATATTTCTTCGAATGATTTAGAGGGTACATTTCCTCATATTGAATCAGATGCACTGCGAGTGTTGGATATAAGCAACAATCGCTTCCAGGGTCCATTGGATGATAATCTGTTTGGCCATCCAGTTGTTGGACCACATACTGCTCCCTATTTGATGACCTTGGTTAAATTTGATATTAGTCACAATGGGTTCAACGGAACAATCCCATTGGATGGAACGAGCGCCTATTATGATGCAGTCACCAAGAGTGACGCCCTGCAGAACTTATTATATTTTGACCTTGGAAACAATTTGTGTGAGTAAAAGTAACATCGTGAATGAATGATTTNTGCAGAACTTATTATATTTTGACCTTGGAAACAATTTGTGTGAGTAAAAGTAACACCGTGAATGAATGATTTCACGACAACCATACTGACTCCAACCCTGTCACTTAGTCACTGGCACAATTAGCAATAACATTGGAAACTTTCATTCTTTACAAGGTCTCTTTCTTGAGCATAATCGGCTTGTTGGGACAATACCCAAGTCATTCTTTGGATCCAATCCATTACCATTAGTTCAATTATTCTTGCAGCAAAACTCATTGAGTGGCACACTGAATGAGGATGTTGCAAAGCTTCCAAATTTGCAAGAGTTGTACGTTGACGGGAACAAACTAACTGGAACTATCCCTCGATCTCTTTGCAGTTCAAAATTGAACATCGCATTTGTAAATAATACACAACATCCGACTGCGTGCGACGATATCAGCTGTCCAGCAAATAGTGCCAGTCGAGAAGGGGTGCACCCTTGTACATCTTGTCCCGATGATGGAGGGTTTAACCGTTATATTGGACAACATGATTCTATTTGTCGCGGGAAGATGAGCGAGATAGAAATATTGGACTTGTTCTTTGACTCTTTGAACGGAGATG
>JALLAX010000068.1:0-19660 GCA_036939555.1 Discostella stelligeroides
GCAAGTCCTCCCAGGGGATACAAAATATCGTAGCTTCCTGGTTGACGGTTCTCAATCAAGAGATACTCCGATTGTGTTGATCCTAGGTCAATTCTGTAAACATCTGAATACTGCCATGATTGTCTCAGCGCAAAGTCTCCCGTGGAATTAATCGTTGTCGGTGTCACCCAGCCAAGTATAAACTTGGACCATGGGCTAAGGAGGGGAGGATACAGCTGGCTACCATCGATACCCCATGAATCAGACATTAGGCAATAAATGCCAACACCGCTGCCACCCACTGGGTCGTACAAGTCTGGTAGTCCCAAGAAGTGAGCAGTCTCGTGTGCGATAACTCCAATCCTCGATATACTCGATCCGCAAGTACCCCAAAGACCTGGGTTGATGTGATAACGGCTGACACTGACGGTACCATCCCGGCTTGTCCAATCGCCCGTATACATGAACCAGCTGTGACTCCATATTCGATCACTTTCCTTGGTACCAAAACAATCCACTCCACCAAACTCGGCGCCATAGCCCGAGTGGAATACGGTAATTGCATCAATATACCCATCGCCTTGGTCGAAATCAGTATTGAATTGCGACATATCGATGCTTGGATCGGAATCAATAACATTCAGAACTTCGTGTATCGCCTCGAATATTTGTGTTCCGGTAGTACCCGATTGACCATCCGCATAATAGGCTTCTGGCATGGAAACGGTAACCCAGGGATATATCGTCGAATTGAGTTGGAATGAGCCGTACGAATTGCTGAGGAAGACATCATTCACTGATCCAGTCGGTGCCACTGTCCCCTCTCCTCCCGGGCCGTTCATAAGAACATCGTAATCATTGACGCTAGGCAAGGCTCTCGCTTGATGATCTGCAAAACGAATCAATACGACAAGATTTTGCAGTGCGTTATTGATGGTGTTATTTTTCGGAGATGAGACTAGTTTTCGACGATTGGCATGCTCCTCTTGCAATTTACGACGATGTTTCTCCCTTTCCATGCTTTTGCTAGTGGTGGAAGAGGAGGAGTTTTGATTGTAGTATTGATCTTCGTAATCCTCGCAGTACCGTCCACACATTTTCTTTCGAACATTGATGGATGGCTTGAGATGTTTCGTCAACCCCAGCATGCGAGGATTCATAATATGCCCGTTGATTGTTGCATTAATATTTGACATGGAAGAGAATCTCACTCCCGTGCTCACAAGATGTCCACTTCTTGGATCGATTGTTGCATACACTTTTCGCGTTTTATTTCCCTCAATGGTGAATTCTGGATCATCGATTAATGTGTATCCATTAGGATCCTCGTACCAGTGATAGGTCTCATCGCCTCGAAAGTAAATTGGCCGGCTGAGAAGTTGTTGTCCATGTTCGTCGTCGTGCACGAAAATTGGATTGGGATTGGCAGTGATTGCTCCCACATCATGTGGA
Organism: Discostella stelligeroides; assembly: GCA_036939555.1. Lineage (NCBI taxonomy): Eukaryota > Bacillariophyta > Thalassiosirophyceae > Thalassiosirales > Thalassiosiraceae > Discostella > Discostella stelligeroides. The sequence continues at coordinate 1,432 of JALLAX010000068.1, forward strand.
TACTTCTTATACTGCAACACGATAAGAAGTGGCCATGCGAAGATGGATTGGGTGACCATAATAATATACTTATATTATGGGCCCATGCATGATTTCCGTCGATAGTAGTACTCGGCCCGCCGGCCACCTTCGTCACCAGTCACCAAGCAATGAAATGAAAAGAAGGTGAAAGTGAAAGATGACACCTAAACCGAAGCACAGTGAATCATTGAGGAATCAATAGAAATTTTCGCGCGGTTGAAAACCACGTCACTCAAATTTAATATCTTTTCTTGTCACCACCTCCGTATCCATAAAATCATAACATAACAACATTGTCGACCATGCTATCCACCTTCCGCCGCGCCGCTACCGCTGCTGCATCTCGCAGTAGCTCCACCACCATCACAATCTCTACCGCCCGTAGAACGTTGGCCATGGGTCCAGCCTCGGGTGGCGAAATCAGCGATGAACTTCTTGCCAAATTAGGCTCCCTTTCAACGCAAGCCCTGGTCGACGGCCTCTGGGTGATGGGATGGCCTTCGGCACAAATCGACGGTGCGCGCCCGCTGCATCCCTCTCACCGATGTGTGGGCCGAGCGGTTACTTTAAACTTCGTCCCGGCACGACCCGACATTGCGCAGGACAAACCGCCCGGAGAGAATAGTCCGGAGTACGAAGCATTCGAGAAATGCGGGCCCAACGAAGTCCTCGTCATGTCCTCCGTGGGACCCTGGGAGTCCGTGGGTGGGGACATTAAGTTCCTGCGGTTGAAGCAACGTGCCATTGGAGGATTGGTTACCGATGGTTCTGTTCGCGATACTGATGAAATTATCAATTATGGATTCCCCTGCTTCTCGTATTCCACCACAGCGCGCCAAGGACCTGCCGCGATGCAGCCTTGGGAGTGCAATGGTGTCGTGAGCGTCAGTGGCGTGACAGTCCGGCCGGGAGATGCCATTGTGGGTGATCAAGATGGTGTGGTGGTCGTTCCGGCGAAGGTGGCGGAGAAGGTTTACAATATTGCTCATGGACGTGAAGTCATTGAGGGTATTGTGAAGGAAGAATTGGTGAAGAATCCTGGACCTCCTGGAAAGTTTTACCCCTTCATGTCAGGAAAGATCAAGGTTGATTCGCCATTGGGTAAACTTTTGGCTACAAAAGGTATTACGCCGGAAAATTCCAACCAGTTTGAAGGATCGGCTGACTGGTGATTTGTAAGAGAGCGAGAGAGCATAACAAAGAATAATAGAATCTGATACAACCATGAAACGAGACGTGTTCGTTCAAAGTTAGAATGAAACTCAAACTTGTTTTACTAGATCCAACACATTAATTAGTTATGTTACTGATGGTAGGGTGGATGCACAGATACGTCGACAATGGTGTCAGGCGACCGAGCGTACTTGATTTTGAACTTGTAGCTCCCGGTGACGATGATGCCGAAGAATTCTCCGAGGCAGCTTGCATGCAATACCAAACGCCATCCTTATCAAGGAACACGTTGCGACTTCCTCCATCAAGTGCTCTGGTTGATACTAGCATGTGATGTAAATGCACATGCACATCGATTGATTTGGGCCATGCACCATCGATACCATCATTCCGGCTACCGAATTCGTCCACAATGTCTGATACACGTAGTAGTAATCGCGTGTTGTCGCGTGTATGCTGGTGGTGGTAATGGCGTAAAAGTCGCTGCCAAATGCGCAAGCTTAGTTGCTCTTGATTTCGACGTAACTCCAATTTAACTTTTTCCCGCTTTGCCAATACCAGCAATTTCATCAGGCCCTTGTTTTGACGAATTTGAGATAGATTCATTCCGTCTTGAACTCTTCCATTATTGCCAAGTTTCGCGCCCTTTGTCGAGTTGATGGTTGACCGGTACAATCTCACCTTGCGTCGAAAGAGCTTGGAGTGCTCCGGAGCTTTGGCAACCAGTGCGCCTACGTCGTGCCCAAATGCATTGAAACCCACAATGACACGAGATGTGCTGCTAACGCCATTTTCATGTGTGGAAATGGAGGTGATACGAGCACTTAGATGGGGTAAGTCTCCATGATGAACAATTCCCCGGTTGAATGAATAGGGAATGGTGACCCATTGGTCTTCATCATTCATGTGCACGCCTCCTTCTAAATATTGGGCACACGCATCCTCCCCCTCTGGTCGTCTCCATCCTCCCATGGGATCTCCAGATAGATTTCCTTTATATCCGTGTTCTGCGTAGTGATCCAAGCCTCGGAGATTGACGCAAAATTCTCCTCCTTCCATGATGATGTGTTCACCACTAGACGCGTTGTCATTGTCAACTTTCTGCCTATTCCGCAAATTACTGCATTGTATTGTTCCTGCCCACAACGGTGGTACGGTTACATTGTACTCATAACGTAGTAGTTCCGCATAGTCTATGTGATAGGAAACTGATTGGCCAGCTATTGATGATAGTGCCCACACCGCGATGCCATGAACTTGTTTTAAGAACGAGGGTAATTCATAAAGTGTCTCTCGCCGTGCGGATTGATTTGAAGAAGAGTTTTCTGATAATGTAATAGAACCAGCTTGAGACGGAATGAGTTCGATGAAGAATGTTGCAACCGCTTCTACGGCAAGGGCATGACGAATACAATCCATGTGATCTAACTGGTTATGAAATCCATCGCTCTCCGGTACAACTTCATCCATCTTCCCTTCGCGCAGATTTCTCCACTGACGAAAACGAAGCATTTTTCCTCTCCAATCCACCAAGTGCTCATCAATACTGCTGGTGCTGGTGTGCGACGGTATATTGCATATCTCGGCATCTCTTTTTTTCCATTCTATCCATTCCAAAGCCTCGGTTGTCTTTACGTATGTGCCCCAGGGGGTTTCTCCAACTGCAGTCACTTGATATAGCGTGCGGGCATCAATGGGATTCAAGATATTGTCGTAAATATGCACGCTCGATGATGGCGACGTTAACTTTGATTGTGACGAAGATTGACACATATTATCGTCGTACCTCACTATCCGTGGAGTCACCGTATTAGTATCATTTTCGTTATTTTCGTCATCCGTGTGGAAGCGAAAGGTTTCCGGACAATGCCCATCGTCGAATGCCTCCAGGCGTCCCCCGTGGCTTTCAAATTCAAGAGGATTGAAGCGCATTAGCCAATTGCATTAGGTAGCCACTGTAGAAAGGGCAAGGTAAAAGTCTAAACCCAGCGCGCCTTTTTGTTTCCGTGTCCAAATCAAAAACAACAGCATCACAACCTATCACAACCTATCACGACTTCGTACGATAGATATTATTATCAAAGAATACAGAATACAATTATTGTGATGAATGATGATATGATAAATGAGACAAGGCAATCAAAACTTTGGACAGCTTAAGACTTTTAAGGTTAAATCTGCAAAGACACAGTCAGCAAGTCAGACGCCACTAACGTCGCAGGCAATCAAACAGACGTACTTGACAGTGCGCTCCACGCATACATATAGGATTTTGGTTCAGAATCAGTTAACGCTCATTGACTCCTAGATTCTCATCATCGGCGATCTCAAGTCCTCCAACCTCCCTGATTAAACCAGACACAGTAAGGCCCTGTTGGATTGGATCGTAAGGACTGTAGTGACTGCCAGGATTTGGACCAACACCGGCCTGAGGATAGAACTGATCACGGTGAACAAGTCGCGGCATATTATGATGACCCGCCTCCAAGAGTTCGGGGTTGGCAAGTCCAGTTTGAGGAGGCCGATGGGATACACGTTTGTGCTGAACCTTAAGGCGCTTGTTACCAATCTGGAATCCGTTCATTTGTTCAATTGCAAGTTCAGCACTCATAATGGAATCGTAAGAAACAAATCCAAATCCCTTGGATTCGCCAGTGTATCTGTCCACAAACACTTTGGCACTTATGACATTGCCGAAGGGGTTGAATGCTGTAGCGAGGTCGGCATCTGTGAGATCAATTGGGAGGTGGTAGATGAAGAGATTGGCGCCTGCGGGACCTTCACGAGGTCTTGTTGGAACTGGTGGCGGAGGACCAACATCTCTTCCCAATCCTCTTAGACCACGCCCGGGTCCGTAGGGAAGAGGTCGCTGGCCCGGACCGTAAGGACCATACATATTGTACAATTGATGATAGGCAGGGTGAAGGTGCTGCACGGGACCTTGGTGGTATACTGGTATTGAAGAATCATGCTGAGGGTGATACGCACCAGGAGGCATGCCCATGAGAGGAGGAGGGTGCACACCCGGAGTCATGATGCCTGCAGGAGGAGTGCCGTCCGAAACAGAGACTCCAGACTGAGAGTATTCTTCAGGAGTCAATGACTGTTGATGTGGGTAGACGGGGGACATGGATCCATGATGATGAGTCATGTAGTAACCTCCGACGACGGGAGCCCTGTGATTCATGTACATGTCATGAGTTAGGTGCATACCGCCACCCTGTTGCCACAGTTGCGGCTTGTTTTGGTTTGCGAACTTCACCTTCACTGGTTTGTCGACTCCTTCCAACTGTAACTCTCCATCGAGGGCATCAATAGCTCTTTGGGCCATCTGACGCTCCCGAAACTTGACAAACGCGCATCCATTTTTTGTAGATTCATGCTTCTTCCTCATGACATAGATGTTTGTAATGTCTCCGTAGGGAGCAAATATATCGCGGACGAGTTGCTCATCAACATCCCTAGGCAATTGGCCGACGAATAACTTGGTGGTATCTCCAGGCGGAAGAGAAGATGATAATGTCAGCTGGAATATAAATACCCTGAAAAGGTCAAACTTGAATCAGATCTTACCATCGAATTCATCTTTATCAGCACCCTCCTCTACTTCCCCCGCCGCCGGTCTGACCTGAGCAGGCCAAGGTGCTCCCTCGAAAGTATACTTGCCATGCATATCATTCACAACGTTCATGGCGTCCTCGCCATTTTCATACGTAACAAAGGCACATCCCCTGTGGTTCCCCGATCGCCGATCCCTGATAACGGTTAAATCAAGGATACGCCCATAAGGCTCAAATACAATTGCAAGATCTTCTTCGGTCAAATTCTTAGGAACCTGACCCACAAAGAGCTTGAGCGGTTGATCCAACCGTTGCGGATCAATGTAATGAGGGTCCTCGATACGTCCATTCGCCTCGTCCCCTCCCCCATTTTCTTGATATTCGGCATCGACATCATCACCCTCGCCTTCATCATTCACGTCCCCCCCAAATTCTGGACGGCCTCGGTAATCGCCTCGTCCGCCTTGATCGTAAGAATAATCTCCATATTGCGCACCGCCCCCTCCCGCGCCACCACCTCCCATGACTGCGGCAGAAAGACCGCCCCGATTTAGATTTTGCGAGTGAATGTCATAGTCAGTATTCGTTGCGTCGCCACTGCTGCTCATGGCCGTGAAATTGCGGCTGTCTATCATTGAGATAACTTGCGCCATTGAGCCTGTCTCAGGGTCTCAAGCTTGACGGGGTGTGTTGGGTAGTAGTAGATAGAATGGATGAAGAATACTTTCCAGAGCTTTTTAGTTTTTTACAGTCGCGCTCCAGGAAAGACGAGTAGGAAAATAGAAAATAGGCGAGTGTTTCCCTTGAGAAATAATGATAACGGCCGCACGTCGATTCGAATAATATTCCCACTGCCCCCGTGAAAGACAATGGAAATGGACGGGGGGCGGGGGCTCCGTTATCTAATGAATATTATTACTGCTGCCTCGAATTAGGGTGTGGGCTAAAGTATGCTATCATCTGCTTTCCCACGAATTATGATTCGGCCACCGCATTCACCTCTGCTTCTGCTAGAGAAGTTCGTATGAATGAGTGCGACAGTTAATCATGCCATTGCCATGCCACTAAAACTTCTCATTTCTGATTTCTGGCAATGACGCTCACTGCGATCCTTCTTCCAAAGAAGACCCAGCCGAGACATCAAAATTCTGAAAATTGTTCCTATGTCGCAAAGAATGAATGAGAGAAACAGTGTGAACGATTTCCAAAATCCGTTAATTAACACGAGAAATCACGAAACGGCTCTGTCGCACTCCAGAGATGGATCTTGTGCGGTCGGTGCACCCTCCAAAAAGAAACAGAGAAAACTGAAAACTGAGGATTAATTAATTGACCATGGCGCAAGATAATATCATCTCTCTAGAGATACTATGGTAGAGGTGACAAAAAAATTGTCTCCTCAAATAGTTGGAGTAATGATGATTCGGTTGAGGGGGGCCTGTGCAAGTCTACTCTACTGTCATCCTCTTGGTATGTCCTCTTTCCAGATCCGCAGATTATGGAGAGATGAGATACCTTTGCCTCCTCTTAAATCGCTTACGTGAACAACATACAACGGTGTGACACGTCATTTCCGTCATGCACAAAAAGTAAAATAGACTTAGTGTTTAGTCCATGCACCGACAACTCTATTCGCGAGCAGTCATATTTGATCATCATATGCCTTTTATATTATTATGTACTAGCTTGCATCAGAACCAACCATCCTCCCCGCCTCAGAAATATTGTACATGCATGGCAGGGAGTGATGCCCTTGAAAGAACCAAGCTCAACCAACTGTCATCATCTCTATGCAAATGCCGACCTCATCAAGCATTTCGAGTGAAATACATTCCTCCTACTTGCCAGAGAGCTCATTCACTCCAGTAAATGCGGCCTTTCGTGCCAAATTGACGTCCCTTTCAGTTTCCTCCGCATTGGACGGTCCCGCATCATCCTTATCCGTCTTGAGCACCTCGCGTGCAATCTCGTATGCCAATGATGCTTTTTCTTTCGAGTCAAAGACGCCAATGTAACGTGACTTCCCAGCGTAATACAGTTGCGCTTGCTGGAAAAAATTGGGAAATATGAATAGCAGATGTGAATACCGGCATCAACTTCCAAAACACCACACCATGCACACACAAAAAGATAACTCACCCATTTTCGAGAAGGCCGCTGAGTAACCCCTCGTAATGCCACCTCTTTCAACTTTCTCTCCTTCTCACTTCCATCGCCATATACTTTATTGACGGCAATAATTGCGGCAGTAATTCGATCATTGTCATCAGAATCTGAGCAATTATTCTTTACTTTCTTTGTGACACCGGCAGAACTGGATCCACAAGATTTTGGTGAGGCCTTTCGTATCCGTTTTCCCGCAATTGCTGCGCTAGGAGGGGGTTGTAATGATAGCACTTTCTTAATCTCTTTTTTCGCAATTGGTAGATTTTTAGGTTTGGACTTCTGCTTGCTCTGTACCGAGGGCGTAGTCTTTTGGGACGACTTCACTGGCGAGGGATCGTTGGTCGAACTTGTTGAGACAGAAGATGACGTTGATAGAAGATTGTCGGGGTACGCATAATGCTGCTGCGGTGCGGGATGGCCCGAAGAAGAGTACACATATCCTTGAGAAATGTACGTAGTAGGACGGTGGCAATATCTTTGATTGGCAGCAGCGATCTCATTGACTGCTGCATGAGGAGGCGCAACGTGAAGATGTTGGTATGGGACCATACTGGGATGGGAATAGCCCGCCGGTGATGGTTGTTGCTGACCATGATAACTGCCTGACACGGTCGTTGCATCGGGTGACTTCCTCTTCTTGACCTTTTTCTTCGATGACGACGTCTTAGTAGGAGAACCAGACCTCTCCGACATTCCACACGAGGAGGATGATCGAATGGCAAGTTGGGGGGGGCTGATGTTTACCCCGCCTGCTTTCCCAGAAGAAGTGATAGAAGATCCACTGATGATTGGCATTTGAAGCGAGCTTGGTGGAGCGGCCGTAACCCTTTGTAGACTAGTGGTAAGAAGTGGGGACATGAATGCCATGGTAGATCGTCCGCCGGGTGTTGTTGTTTCTGCAAGCTGGAGCAAAGCATTCAAGTCATCATCAAGATTGATCCCTCTTTCGGCCGCATGCAATGCACTGGCCACGGGGCTTGACTGGCATGCATCGGAAGACGTCACGACATCGCTCTCCATCCCGGGAGTAGGCGCCAATCCTCCCGATCCCATTCCTCCTGCTGCTGGTGGGCGCATCCGACTCAATCGCGGAGTGGGTAATCGAGGAGATGCAAATACTTCACTAAAGTTGATGCTCATGGGTGTGTCTGGCGCTCCCCTATCATCGGCACCCAAAGTCCCAGATTTATTCTTCCCCATTTTCTTCGAGGATAACGGTGAGATACAAATCATGTTCCGTTGACTCTCGGGAATCTTGGGGGTATTCACGCCCGCTTCAAACCCAGCTTCCAGCTCTACGTAGTATCCGTGATTGTTTCCTGAAGACGCTGAAGCGGATGATGATGGGGGAGGGATGGATGAGGATGGTGCGAGCCTTGGAGTGATTCCTACCTTGTTGCCTGCGGCTGTTGGGCCCGAGAAGCCATACATACTTCGAGGGGTATTCGTGGCCGAGAGTGAGTTCAGTCCACCAGTGGGGGAGAAGAGTCCTTGGCCCGTGGGAGAATGAAGCCATGCAAATACTGTGTGAACCCATTCAATGCAAACAATCCGAGGGGAGAGGAGTGAGATGAAGAACAAAATATAAACAATACTGCCATGAACAACAAACATGAGTAATTTTGGCACGTGGAATCGATGAAGGGTCGTACCATTGCTCGCATCCATCGCATTCAAACTATCCTCCTTCTTGTGTCCCTTACCAAAATCACAGGCAAAATTCGTGGGAGTCAGGCCCGGAACAAGGCTGGATGGTCGTGAATTCAAGCTCGAGGAGCCACCACCACCAACACCCGCTCGTTCCTGTCCGTGATTTTCCAGAGGTTTGGGAGTGCATAAAAACATTCCGGGGGAGAGGTTGACCGGCTGTGATATCAAATATAGTTCAATGGGAACAAAATGAGAGATGACGAATGAAATGATTTGTAACAGAAAGACAAGTTGTACATCCAAAAGAGTGGGCTCACATCATCAACTGCGGCATCCGAAGGAGGGGGTGTCTTCTCCCTATTTGGCAACGTTGCGGCTCCTGCTAAAGACGAAGTGTCTACAACAGTGGAAGCTACTATTGCTGCACACTCCCCTGCCGCCAACCCCCCACCACAAGAAGTACCACCAACCTTCTTCTTATTCTGCTGCTGCTGCTGCTGCTCCTGCTTCTTCTCTTCACTCTTTCTTGCCGACGACGACCTCAGTGGACTAATCTTTGCGGCCAAAAAGGATGTTGGTGATGGAAAAAGAGCATTCTTCTTTTGATTTTGATGTTGTTGCTGTATCATCCCGCCATTCCCCGGAGTGGAGGGACATTCATCTTGTGGCTTGACGGATAATGCAGCCGGATCTGGCGACGGGTTAGCACCGCCATTATTGGTGCTGCTGCTGCTACTACTCTCACCACTACAAGTGTTTTCCCCCGTGTTTAATGCACCGTCCAAATTTCGAGGCTTGACGGGAGAATCTGATTGAGAGGAGCACGACGAGGATGACGACTCTTTTTTGACGGCGGTATTGGGAGGTGGAGGTGCCGGTGTCACCCTTGGTCCTAGTTGGATGGAGGGCTTGGCGGTGGCGACAACAACGATTGGCGATGAATTGATGGTGGCGGTATTAGTAACGGCATTCTCTCCATCTTGTAAGGGGGGAGTGGCCTGATGTTGATGTTTATGATTCATCATGGTGTGGCCCTCCTCCTCCTCCTCCTCCTCCTCCATTGTCTCCCCCACTCCCACCACCTCGGATTGTTGATCGATATTTGCGCCGCCAGTGCAACTCGATTCCTGTACAATGGTCACTGCCTCGTTTCTCTCTTCTCGCCCACCAAGACAGCCGCTGTTGCTGCTACTGCCATTCTCCACAANTGGTCACTGCCTCGTTTCTCTCTTCTCGCCCACCAAGACAGCCGCTGTTGCTGCTACTGCCATTCTCCACAACGATCCCGTCTTCCATTATTTCATCCGAGGAAGATGACGATGACGACGTGGTTCCATTGAGCGTGCTGGGTGTGACGGCAGCCAAGCCCGCAGGACGCTTTGGCGTCGTGAATTTGCTGCTGTTGATGAGGGCGGAGGAGGGCGCTGTCATCGCTTCCCCGGCCGTGGTTGTCGCCTCGTTGGCATTATTAGAGTTAGAGGCCGCCAATGATGATGATTCCCCCGTGTCAACGCGATGTAGATGATGACTACTGCTATCCTGGCTCTGGTGCTGCTGTTGTTGCTGCTGTTGTTGCTCGTCGTCTGTGGACAATGAAAATAACTGTCCCGGAGCCTCCTTGGCCACAGTTGCTACTGCTGCTGTTACAGTGGACGTGGATGAAGTAGTGCAATGAGACAGTATGGACGCCATGGTCGCCAACATCAATAAAAAATTTTGAGGGGTGAAATTATTATTGGAATGCTGATGCCAAAGCCTAAGCCTAAGCAAGCACGATAATACTTCGCTTGAATACGCCTAAGAAGTTGATGATATTGCCAAGCAGTTGCAAGCAGGTATTGTCCCGTTATCCTTCCTGTCTTCGTTCCGTCAACGTAAGCGTAAGAAGGTGGTGATTGGTGATTGGTGCGATCGAGGATCCTCTCCGCTTCTGGAGTCTTTTTGTTGATATTGTTTTTGGTTTTGGTTTGGCTGCCGAGAAAGAAGCTGGAAGGAAGCATGGTGGAAGGGCCCTTCTTCTTGCCTGGTTTCGGAGGGAGGCGCGCCAAGAAAGGAAGGCTGCTTCATTCAAAAAGCGCGAAATTAGCCAAGATTCCCGGATTTTGTACTGGTTCACACGTATGTGGTCGCCGAAATGTCAGGGAAAGAATTACACAGAGCTTCTGAGCATTCGAGTGCACGGACAGACTGTGTATCTATTCCGATGCATGCAAGGGACAGACGTTGTGGTTGATGGATTTTGGCGGGATCTTGACTTTTGTGCGTGTTTGGCTCTTTTTCCTTTTCCCTCGGTTCGACCATGACAGCTGACAGCATTCCGACGGCTTTATGGGCTCTGTATCTATTGATATTACTATTATTCTATTAGGAATAATCATAATAAATTGGTCTGCTATTGTATTATGATTACTACTACTGGAGATATTAACAATTATACCCTTGGTAGAACGCTAGGTTTGATCTTTTTTTTTGTTCGCCTGTCCGTCGCAGCGTGAAAAATCGCCTAACTTCCGTCTAACGAAATCACCACCCTCGAAGGAAAGATTCAAAGCCATCATCCCTCGACATTCCCGACACCCGATCCTTCAAGCCATCGTTTCGACCGATCATTTTGCACCGGTGGGAACGAGATAGACGAAGAAATGAGGGAGGAATCACATTTTTAATTTTATATTGCACCGTTGCGTCGGGCTGAGAAGGGCCGCTCCAATTATTTTGTGTTTTGGAGGTGTTGCATCGGCGGAGGAGATGGAGATTCACCATCATCAATGTCGGGGAAAATAGGTGCGTCTTCAAAGTGTTATTTTTCCTCCAACACTACTATTTTTATTGATGAATGCTCACTTTTCCGGTGTCCAATTATTTTCTACAGATCACATGAACAATGTTGGTCTGGTATGATAGATGCAGGGTGAAAAGAGATGGAATGGGGGGGAGAGATGCAATAGCAGTAAAACAACAATCAACTTTTAATGGGAGAGAAGAGGGAGAGAGACGCCACGGGATGAGAGAGAGAGAGAATGTTGGGAAGGTTCCAAGAAAAATTTAATGTGACAATCCACCTAATACGAGAGAAAGGTATGTGTCATGATTTTATTATGAACTCAATAATATGAATTTGGTCTCATCAATGACCAGTTTTACCCTCTTGTTTGTCTGATAAAATTCGACCTTGAATATCTGACCTGAGAAATTCTTTCATCTCATCTGACATAGGCATAATATCTCCCGCTTGCGATAATGTCAGATCTTTTGTTGGATCCAGGCTCAAAATTCGCATGTACTCATGCTGTTGGATTGCTTTCCTCTTCACTGTGAGGCTTGATTCTGCTTTTACTTTATGGTCGATGCCACGCGCCTTCAGCTCTGCCTGAATAAGGCCTTCAAATGTTCCACGTGCTCGTGAATATGCTTAGTTTCACAGCTGACGACGTGTGCACTGTTTGTTCTATCCCCATTGGTTGCATAGCCTTCACAGTTTTCGGTTTCCTACTCAGGTTGTCATTGAAGTTTCTCATCCGATTGACCCTTTCGGTATTGCTTGCTTTCAGCGTGCCATTTTTTAGTCTGTCTCGAACACTTGTCCATAAATTCGGAGCAAAATTTCTAGCTTTGTTGGCGTTTTTGAAGAAATCTTTGGCAAACTTGGGGAATAGAGTCATCTTCTCTGTGCCTTCCACTCGCTTCACTTCCTTTGTACCATTCTTTTCTCGCCTATCATTTGAATATGGAAGGATCCACCAATTGAACCGGCGATGTAGAATGCTGTTCATGATGGTGCGGCAAGTTCTTCGTACCTTCCCTACTCCAGTCTTCGAAAGCAATCCACACAGTTGAACATAGTTTTCACATCGTTGCTGTTGAGATGAGTGGATGCAAATGGAGTAGATGATATCATTTCTAAAAGGTGTGTACTTCTTAAATGTTGTTTTCGATGACTTGTCCCACACATCCACTGCTGTTGGCTCAGTTGCTAGTGATTCAATGTGTGCCCAGTTCCTCTTGACGAATGGATCATCCAAAATTGCTAACGGATCCGCGTTCTTTGTGATGAATTTCATGCTCTCTTGTAGATAAAGCTTAACATCAAGTATGGTGTCTCCATGATACCGTCGGTGGTGCTTTCCAAGAGTTACAATCTTTTTTTTCGAAGGAGAACCCTGCAGTCGTCTCTGCTGTGGGAGCCTCGTCTGAGGAGGTTGTCTTGTTTTTGTGATGAAGTAACCATTGTGCAATCTGCTGTGCATGATGCGGGTCGCCACCAAGAGCATAATGCACAATTTCTGTCGATGTCCATTTGGCCACCAAATGCTTGTCAATAATTGCCTTGAATCGCCGGAAGAAGACATCGGTTGCTTTATCGAGGTAAGCATGCTCATTTTCTCCTGCAACAGTATTGGATGCATCTTTATACCGCTTGAATTCCGCCTTCTCTTTCCATCCATCACTCCCCAACTCTGATAGAAGGTGATGCATCACAGCACATCATTCTGGGCCAAACCGCGCGAGCTGACCAAATGTTCCATTCCCGAGGAAAGGATCATCCATCTTCATGAAGTTGAAAATGTCTGCAGAGGGTAAAGAGATGCAACAATCAACAATTTTTGACAATTACAGTTAGCGGGTACATGACAATAACAATTGCGGAAGGACTGCATACTTACCAGCAAAGAAAAAATCATTGAAGCCATCCAAAAATGATATTACTGCATAAAATAATGGCGTGCCGAGAGACTTCTCCGTTTCATCCATCTCATCAATCATTTCGTCAGTCAATTATGTGTGGTTGGACTTGACTGCCTCAATAAATGCATCAAGTTCATTGTCATCATCATTTGTCATCAGCTTTTTATTTGTATTATCTTCATCATCTGTCGGCAGCTCTTTGTTGTGCATCAGTGAGAGCAAAGCACAGCACATGATGTTCAAGTATGATTTCGACTTCTGTCCAATTGCAAGGGTCCTCACAAAAAAGTAGATTGCATGCCAGTTATTACGAAACAGTTTGATGGCGGCTTGTGTTGTACCCCATCGAGTATTGACGGGATCTTGGATGTTTGCTGGCGCCTTGTACATTTTATCCGCAGTGATACAATCGTCATCATCTCCTCCTTCCAATGCATCCAGCCTGTTCATGAAGTCAGCATAGGCTATTTCGTTCTCCACGATGGCGGTTTCCAGTCAGCATTCTTGCGAAGATGTTTCACTGTTGCTGCTGATACCTTGTCCAAATACTTCCGGCTCAAATCTTTCCTGACATGTTTCAGAATCCGGATAAATAGCCAGATCATCTGAAACGGAGTTTTATGCCCAATGCCCTGTCTCCCCCATGTATCAACGCATGCAGTCTCTAATGCTTTATTAAGATTGTGCATGTCACATGATAATCTCTTGCTCTTCTCATCCATAGTTCCGTTCTTCATTAACGCAGGGTGAAGGTTTTGAACTGATGCGCCTCCGCCTGCATCACCGGTAATAACTGACAGCTTCACCTCTGGACCAAGGAATATTCGCAGGATTTCCAGAAGTGCCGACACATCACTTGCAATAGCACTCGATGCATCTTCTGTTGAGTGTCCTGCAGAATCAACATTAAGACACAGGAAATCAATTGTATGGTCACCCGTATTTGTCAGGTTTGGGAAACTAAGAAGCTTTACCAAATGATCCTGACCCTTTCGATGACCATGATCGGTAGTGATGCCCAATTGTGTCATGCCCGCCTCTTTTAATTCCCAACATAGGGAAAATAAACAATCTGTTGCAACATCAGCTTCCCAGTTCTTCAATGTCGGCCGACTTGGTAGGGTGCGAAAAATTTGCTGCTCATTTATCTCCATCCCAACTTCATTAAATAGTAGTCCTGCAAGAGTTCCTCCCATGGTGAATAGTGTTCCCTCATCAGATGAACCATACCCAAATGCATTCATGGCTGTAAAAATACGCTTCACATCCGTACTCCATGTGCTTTTAAGCTTGCTGAACAGCACTGTCATGCTGTCAACTACTTCTTTGTTCTTCATTGCTTGCATTTTCCGGTTCTTTACTGACAGCTCATGATACGCAGGAATGAAGTATAGGAGTCCACCAATAGATTGTGTCTCAAAGTTGACTACTCGAGGTGGACTAGTACTCCTCCTTCCTGCTGTAGTTATTGGTTCACCGGTGGCAGTAGTATTTGTCGTGTTGGCATCAACAAGGAGCCCTTTCCTCAAATCCGCTTCAACAATAACTCGGTTGGATGGTGGACCTGCTAAGTCCAGTACGCCACTTACACCACCCAAATAATATTGAAGACTTGCCCTATCCACATTGTCATAAATAGGATATTTGTGATTTATTTCATGATTATGATCCTTGTTCTCTCCCAAAAAAGCAGACGAATCCACAAACTTCCTCAGAGCTGCATAACTCTGCTGTAATTTTTCATTTGCCACACGCAGATGTTCCAATATCTCATCCCGATGTTTTCTGTCTTCAAACACTCGCAATTGCAATAACTTGGTATTCTCATCCTCGTTTCTCCTCATCATCCCCATCGTTGTCATCCAGAGTTTTCCTCCGCTTCCTCTCTCGTTTAATACTTTGTTGTTGATTATAGACTCTTTGCTTCTCTTTTTTAGCAAATTCTTGCAATAAATTTCTTTTGGCGTCTGGTACAATGTCTAGATTTATTGTTCGGAGAAAAGACTTTGAGATGATTGGATCTTTATCGATGTTATGTCCCATTTGGGCACCCCCCACGTTTTGCAAAACGATTTGCTCATTTTGCAAAATGAATATGGTGCTTGTTTATTTTGCAAAATGATCAGCGCGTTTTGCAAAATGACGAGGCAATTCTTTGGGGAAACGCGTTGGGGAGCAGTCACGAGTGGACTCTCTCATCAATGGTATTAATAGTCTTTGATTAACTGTGCGAAACGCTCTGATCATTTTGCAAAATGCGCTGCTCATTTTGCAAAATGCACTGGTCGTGTTGCAAAATTACCAGTGCATGATTTTGCAAAATGATTAGTGCGTTTTGCAAAACAATGATAAAATGACCAGTGCGTTTTGCAAAACAATCAAACAATGAATGCATTTTGCAAAATAATTGGCATGTTTTGCAAAATGAATTTCATGAGTGGCTGGTTGTTTTGCAAAATAACTGTAGCATTTTGCAAAACGATCGATCCACAATTCATTTTGCAAAACGATTAGTGCATTTTACAAAATAATTAGTGCATTTTGCAAAATGAATTACATCAGTGACTCAAATTACAACAGATATGCAAACAGTGGGGGGGTCCCATATGGGGCGTAACAGAAAATGAGAGGTATTTTGCAAAATGGCTGCATTTTGCAAAACGCGCTGGTCATTTTGCAAAATGAACAAGCACTATATCCATTTTGCAAAACGAGCAAATTGTTTTGCAAAACATGGGGGTTGCCCAAATGGGACGTAACATCGACATTGTCTTTTCCTATTTTGGCTGATTCCATGTCCCAAAATAAGCCACAACGTCATGTACAATCAGGGCATCTCGACTACGACAAGATCCTTGCTTTCCTGACCGGACATGAATTATACCATCAATGGCAGCACCAGTAGCATCTCTACAGTCGGCAATAGAACTCAGATTATTGTGTTGGAATGCCCTTCTTATCATTTCTTCATCAAATGGAGCCATCTCATCACCTACTTTAACCCCCTCGTCCCCCCCAATAAGATTATTCAATGGTCCAACAAAATAATCTAACGGACATCGACCTTTTTTACCACAAAGAGCCTGTTGCAAAATGTATGCTACAGCTTGCCTGATTATTGCATGTTTATCATTTGTCCACACGATGCTTGACATCTCTTCTGATTCACTGTTCCTTCTACTCCTTCGTGTCGTCATGATTCATATGATGTATTTTATTACTGTAGTAAAATAGTTGATAATATCTGATCCCTGCTGATGTGCCCCCAGCAAAGAGTTGCTGCTGATGTCGTGCTGTGTCAATTTGTGGCTCTATGCTGCCAATGAGGATCTGCAACACCTCCGAAACACAAAATAATTGGAGCGGCCCTTCTCAGCCCAATGCGACGGTGCAATATAAAATTAAAAATGTGATTCCTCCCTCATTTCTTTGTCTATCTCGTTCCCACCAGTGCAAAGCGATCGGTCGGAACGATGGCTTGAAGGATCGGGTGTCGGGAATGTCGAGGGATGATGGCTTTGAATCTTTCCTTTGAGGGTGGTGATTTCATTAGACGGAAGTTAGGCGATTTTTCAAAAACGCGAGTCCTTAGCGGCATTCTTGCGGGAAATCAGCGTCGGAGATCGTTTGTAGCGAAGTACCAAGGGTAAATTATGGAGCAAAAAGCCACTGGAAGGCCTCAATAATAGTACAAAAGTAGGCTCTATTCATCATCTGAATCTGAATCATCAATCTCAACCATTTCAATATTGCCGTGATTAGTACGATTCTCCTTCTGCATGTTGCATTGGTAGTTTGACTTTACTGTCGTGGTGAAGGAACCAGGCTCCTGCTTTGCAATGCGACAAGCAGTAGAAGTACTACTAATAGTGTGCTTCTTTGACTCACCATTTGTTTTTATCATGGACTTCCACTTTTGTGCTGATAGCGAAGGTGGAGATTCGTTGTGGTCGTCGTTGTTGTCATTGTCATCATCACCATACGATGAGCGCTTATCATAGCACTTTCCACCACCATTAGTACCACCACCTATCAACTCCGGCACATCATCATCACTCTCCTCCTTGTACTGATCCTTCGCCATCAGAATGACTTGGACAATTGAGTTGTACTGATCGTGCACACCTCCGCCAACATGTAGCTCTTCGCCTTTTGTCTTGCATATGTATGTCTTTGCAAATTCATTGAGCCTGGATCCAATGTCAGAAGACGTCTTGTCAGTAGATGTACGGAAATGACTTCTCTGCTGTAGAAGTAAATTATTGACTTCTCCTCTCTAGAAGTCAAAATTTTACTTTTAAAACGTGAAGGTGAAAAGTTTACTTCTATGATTTCTTTGGTACACTTTCTACAGATTCCTCAGTAGAGGCTTACATCTACGTCCTAGAAGTAAAATTTTGACTTCTAGAGAGGAGAAGTCAGTTCCGTACTTCTACAGAGGAGAAGTCAGTTCTGTACTTCTACAAGGAGATGGAGGCAGCTGCCCTCTCTCTTCCCTCCCATCTATCTCCATTCTCACTCCAATGTTTTTCTGAGTTTGGAGTGATGAGTTGGAACCGGTCATCACACAGGTCATCACGTCACAACTAATCAAAAAGGGGGAGAAACAAGAAGAAATGGACGGAAATGACACTTACACTAGTTATTTACGTGCAATTTTGACATGAACTGCGACCAGGCAGGAACAAGAAAAATAGAGCCCAAAAACAAACAACAAGCTTAAAAATCTGCAGAGAATCTCCAAGAAGAAAGAATAGCCGAGAATGATGATGTCTGAATCTATTTATGAAAAGCACACATGGGTCCAAAATGAAAAATTCCATCAACCTCAACTTTCTTGAATGGACCATACTACAAGTCAAAAACCAATTTCAGTATCAGAATTTACACACAACTCCCCATTTTGTAGGCCATCGATCTCAGGCCCTTCCTTATGGTACGAAAGGACGACGGCGACAGACGCTCTGTCGCTG
>JALLAX010000069.1:0-30531 GCA_036939555.1 Discostella stelligeroides
AATGCAAACACTACGGCCACACCATCATCATTTATTCCAGATAGCAAATCCGTCCAACTTGCCAAATGCTCTCCCCGTGGCACATACCTCCTCACGTGGGCCAAACCCAGCAGTAGCAGCAACAACAACACCAACAATAACAGCATTGTTGAGAATCTTCGAATATACGATGCAACATCCGGAAAATTTCTTCACGGATTCAGTTGCAAAAAGGCTACACTCTCCACATTGCAATGGACACATGACGAATCATTGGTGTTTCATCTAGTATCCAATGAAGTGCACATCTACACCGCAAATAATGATGATACCTTTCAAAGGGTGGGCAAGATTCGTTGTCCAAATATTGCATCCTTCTCGCTACCTTCCGTCAAGGGCTTTTCTACTGCTACTGCTACTACTACTACTAGTACGGAAACAAAGAATCAGGAAGAGCAGAAAAAATATCTACTAACCACCTTTGTATCGGGAAGTAAGGGCAAACCAGCACGTGTCGATTTATTGCGTTATCCCGATCGAATGGGCGTGGAATCGTCATCTATTACTACTACTAGCAGCCTCTCCTCCACCAACATTGAGAAGTTGGAGAGTTCGTCGGCTTCCTCCGGACCTGGTCTTGCCTCCAAATCACTTTTTGATGCCGAAGAAGTCACTGTCCAGTGGAGCCCCCGTGCCGATGCGGCATTAGTGCTAACACAAACGGTAGTGGATGCCACTGGGGAATCGTACTACGGTTCCTCCCACTTATTCCTATTGTTGGAAAACGACGTGAAGCGTCCTGGGTACGGTAGTGCAATATCGGTCACGTTGCCAGCGGAGTCTACCAAATCGGTGCATGGATCGATACCCATCTTATGTGCATGTTGGGTACCCAATCCGACGATTGTTGGCCCTGTACCGTTCGGTGTGATATCGGGGAGCATGCCACCTCTGGCATCGTTGCATCACGGTATCACCGCCGAACCTACGTTTCTATTTGGTCGGGCACATCGTAATACCATGGATATATCGCCACATGGACGATTTATAGTATGTGGTGGATACGGCAACTTGGCAGGAGGAATGGAGTTTTGGGATCGCCACAAGGGCAAGGTAATAACAAGACGGATTGTGTTGCCCTCGTCCACTCCCGAGTCTCCTATGAGTTATGTAACAATCAAGGAGGCATCTGAATTAAGCATCACTTCCCAAAATCCCGCGGTGGGTCATCAATGGAGTCCTGATAGCCGTACCTATCTTGTGAGCACCACCAGTCCCCGAATGAATGTTGATAATGGTGTACATATATATCGCTATGATGGAAGTTTAATCGATGAAACGAGGTTGCCATGGGACAATGCAGCTTATCAACCGGATAAGTTATTGTGCGCCGAGTACATTCCTGCTCCATTCCCATCCACTGATGTGGGTAAAGATGACAACGGGCGTGACAATACGAAGGAGTTTTACTACTATCCTGACCGACCGCAGTCTCCACCCCCAAGGGGAAGTGTGGAGCTGACGGGGGATGCGGCCAGGTTAGCGTTGGCCACACTAGCTTCTCAAAATAATAGTCGGACCAGTACCGGTAAGGGCGGTACTACTACTGGTGGAGGAGGTTCAGGTGCAGCGTCGTATGTCCCTCCTGGAGCTCGAAAGGCAGGCACTACTACTACTGGTGGAGTCCTTGGGGGTGGAGGTGCATACGTTCCACCTGGAGCACGCAAAGGCACCGCGGGTAGAATCGGTGGATCCACACTTGCAGAACGAATGCGACAAGAACGTGAGGGAATTACATCCAAAGTTACAGGCGTCAAAGTTACGAAGCGCACTGGACCCGTCGGGGCATCAAGCGTTACTTCTGCCGCATCCATTTCGGGAACAGTCGCAGGGGCAACTGGGGAGAAGAGTAAATCGGCACTCCGGCGGGAGAAGCAAAATTTGGCCAAAGAAAAGGCCGAACGAGAGGCAGCCGAGGCCGAGCAGCGCAAGAAAGATGAGGAGAGGGCTCTCACGGAGGAGAACAAGTCTGATCCGGAGAAACGAGCGAAGAAGATAAAAAAGATTCTTAAGCAAATCGATGAAATTAAGGCAAAGGCATCGAGTGGATGTGAATTGAACGACGATCAGAAGAAAAAGATTGCGAGCGAAGGAGAGCTAATGAAGGAGTTGGCTTCGTTGGGTATATAACTTATGACGGGTAGATCGAAATTGTTTCTGAATGATCTACATTATGAGTTCAATGAATATGTAATCATAGCCATAGCATCACCACAGTGGCCACGTGAGTTCTCACAACATTTCTTCTTCTCCACCACCATCATCTAGTCAACATCGGCTCACAGTCGTCGTTTAAGTGGACGCAATGTAAAACCTTTCTTCGGAGTAAGTTCCATCGCTCCTTGCGTACAATGGCAGAGGTCAATTCGCGAAACTGATCAATCATTCCTACGGTGGATACAACTTGCGAACCGATTTCAAACGACAACAAATCACCCTTGAGAACATGAAGCTTCTCCCATATATGTTCCCAATTCTCTTCCGTCGAGAACATTTCATCGATTTCATGAACTGTTTGGAATATTTCGGTCGGCGTTGCTGTTATGACATGGAATGATGAGACGGAATCAAATGAATCTGTGCGCGGGCGGCCGGAGCGGGACACATCCTCGTCAATTAGCTCGGGACATCTTGCAACCCAAAATTGTTTTATCTTGTCAAGCACCTCCCCCTTCTTGATCGGGGCTTTCGGTATGAATCCATGAGCTCGAGCTTTATAAAGTGCAACATCACTCAAGGAATCATTCGCCGATCGAACTAGCGCGACTAGCCTTTTTTCTTGTTCAGGTAATAAGCGGGACCGTATGGTTTCAACCATCTGTGATCCTGACATGGTTAAATGCTTTGATGTGCCGTCCATCACGTCTAGATTTTCATCTGCAAGTAGAAGAACATGATCCGATTCATGTTCGTGAAAGAAGTCGATAACATAGTCGACAAAATTCATGATTTCGCTAGAGTTCTGTCCAAATAATTTGATTCGATCACTTCGAATTCCTGCAAATTCAAATAGTTTCCCGAGAAGCTTCATTTGAACCTTTGCATCATCAATGGCTATACCCCAAGTACCCTCTGGGAGAGAGAATTTATGTACTTCCCTCTCTCCGCCATTCATGTGCTCCTCTTCCCGCGACTTCATGGACTTTGCAGGAAAGGTCAATGAAAACTCCGTCCTCGATTCATTAAAGTTAATCGAACAATCGCCTTTCAGAATACGTGCTCCTTTACGGAGTACCCTGATGAATGGAACAAAAAATGAGACGCCAGAGAATTCTCTATCAACAAATCTACCACGCAAAAAGATTCCTCACCATGCGCTAGTTGCCGATGTTGCCAGTGACTTTTTGGAAACTCCACTCGCCTCCTCGCTCAATGCTTCATGCAGGTGATATCCCTTCTTGAAAACTAATACTTCGGCTGCAGTACCCATCTTAACAAGCCTATCGTGATATTCGCCTGGTAGATTAATGACATTAATTTGCACATTCTGTTGCTCGTCATTATAACGAATTTGCGTCAGCACCGGCCCACCAGGTTTTCCAAACTTGCAAGCATTGCTGACTGCTTGTCTATGCAAATATCGAAGTAGTCTTGGATCAGTATTGATCATTGGGAAAGGAGAAGGCTGAGTTTCGATCGAAAAGCGAGGATTGTTGGCGCCCCCCACAGCAATAGAATCGGTAGTACCAGTCAACAGTGAGGGCAAGTATGTTTTTTCCCTTTGAGGACGATATATGTCATGAACGAGATCGCGAGTCATAGCCTCAACGAGGATGGTGTCAAGCGTGTCATGAAGGCACTGTCCTAGATCACTCATGCATCGGAAAACATGCTGGAATGATTTGTTATCATCCGAACCGATTCCGACATCATCATTTTCGTTGAAGCCCTTTAGGAGCTGATTTTTGTGCGCTTCACATAAACTTTCGTACAGCCCAATGGCCGATAATAGACCATTCTTCACTTCATGTCGAGTGAAATGATTAGCTTCTTCGTCCTTCACACGTGTCGTCGTCTCAAGTAGAACCTGCTTCTCAGCCTCAAACGCCCGAACACGCTCGGAAATATCTCTCACTATCACAATCAAGGAGTTTTCATCCAGGCGGCTCACTTTGGCCTCGACACGAATGGAGTTCTTGTTGCTGCGATCTACTCCAGCAAGCTTACTACCCCACGGAAGATCGTGTGCGAACTCACGTTCCGGTGTTTCGCTGTTCCAGGCCTCGATTAAAATATCAGATACGGCGCTCATCCTGGCCAATGCAATTTCGTCCACTATTAAATTCCCCGTTATAGTGTCATTGAGCGAGAACCCAGTCTCTTGGGCGTGAATAATCATTTCCGGCTTCACAGTGGGACCGATCTGCTCCTCCCCATCACTTGAATTTCCACGCGTGTGCTTGAATGCATTTTCTGTCATTTGATACAATATAGACTTTCTCTGGGTGAAACTGTACTCTTGCTCTTTGGATGATTTCTCATCTTGATTATTTCCCACGCCCAAACTGAAGAAGGCTGGACTAAGCAAAATCGAAGCACCCGAATTTTGGCCAGCCCGAACGGAGATAGCAATCATATCCGTCGAGCTATCCCAGACCGTGGCCAATAGTTGATGAAGTTCCTCCATCCGTCGCTCCATTCTTGCATAGGGATCAAATATCGCCGAGTGTACCTCTAATATGACTTGTAAGAATAGCACCTTCGACAATACGTCGAAAAAACACTCACACATCATATTGGCTGCGGGACTGCGAAGGAATGATTCCTCGGGTGCAAACTTTGGCCCTATGACTGACGAAGTGAAGAATAATCCAACGATAATACTCCACACCATCGTGGTTACCGATCGTAGTCGCAATGCAATCTTGGCCGAGTTATACCGTTCTTTTTCCTCAATTGTTGCACCTTCTTGCAATGACGAAGGTATCTCTCTTCTACGCTGTCTCATTCTTGAATAATTTGTCAAATACAAACAACATGCCACTACCATGCATGCCATCCAGGAACGGATTCCAGGACAGAATGGAAAGCATAATCCCAAGAACACCGCCCCACCCTGCATTGCTGCATGCTTGTACTTGGATAGTAAATACCCCGAGGGAGGGTAATTCCCAGCATAATACATGTCCGAACCCTCCATCATGAATGTCATGTATGCCGCGCACGGACACCACTCGCACCATCGCAATACATGCACTCGTGTTCCCAAGACAGGATCCAACATCAGTGGCGTGGGGAAGAATGCCAATAAAGTGTCCGTCAAAAGGGCAATTATCTGAACAGTCAATCCCCCGATGAAGACCCCACTGAGATTCAACTTATTATTATTCTTGCCCCCTCCTCGATGGATATTGTGTCCCCCCATGTGTATGATCCGCGATACCATCGATAAGGCGATTAATGCCATGGCCATGGATGCGCTGTTCTGTTCGATGCCTTCCAATCGTACAATTTGTTCCGGAGGTACTAACCAATATACACCAAGAACGAGCGTGACGTAGGTCCCAAATGCCCAGATGGCAGCATATCGAAAATGTCTATCGATGGTGGAGATGGCTTGGGTGTGGCTTTTTGATCCTCGCGAGGGACGCATCGCCCCGCCGATGAGGGAGTCAATCTTTGTTTGCATATTGTTGTTTGTTGTTTGTTGTTGTTGTTGTTGTTGTTATGCTTTTTTCAAGACGGAATGACAGCGAGAGAGATTTTATATTAGAGAGAATATTATCAAAGAGGTGAAACCCAAGTCGAAAGTCAAGGCGCGCAATATCTCAGAGAGAGAGGTGGCATTCTCTAGAGAGTATCGTACATCAACATCCTCATGATAACAATTCATCTTGTGGATGATGGAGGAAAGAAAGAGTTGAGATGATGAAGAAGTTGTATCTCTCTAGAGAGATAATAGTTGTGGCTCTCTCTGAGTAGAGAGAGAGTGGCTAGGTAGTTTGTGGGGTCATTGAGTCTGGTACATAGGTACGGTCGGTATCTAGGAGACGGCTCGCGTTTGGGCTGAAACTTGAGACACAGAATGTCGCACCGCTACACAAAAGGATTGAGGTCATCTTCAAGGGTTGAGGTCATCTTCATGGTCATGGAGACGGCGCGTTCAACAAGACTTCCCAAGAGATATGTCAGAATAACAAGTCCCCAACATCAAAACAGGAGTCAACTCGTCCTTTCCTCTCGAGCATGAGCATGTGGTTCACCATCTTATTTCTACAAATCCATAAGCATCCTCACTATGGGACTTCATAATCATAATAACATCAGCAATCACCGTTCTCTGCTTCGTATTTTGGTGCTACAGAGCCAAGTTGCCACATTTCCTTAACACGCTTGGAGCACATGCCCAGTGCACAATCCAACCTGGACAAATGGTTCATTGATTCAATCACCTGGTTCTGTAGCTCACTATCTAACTCCGCACTAATAGTTCCATCATTCGTGCTTGTTCGATGGTCACTAACCTGATTACCGTCATCATCATCATCATCATCATCATCCACACTACTGGTACGACTAGCCCTAACTTCCTCAGAACAACATTGTTGTTCATTGCTCAAAGATAACCACGCCAATGAATAAAAAGAGTGGAGCAGATCAGGCATGGCCCCCAATACTTTTCCAAATCCTCCATAGGGACTCTGACACTCCAAGACATATCCTCGGAGCGCCCATCCATCTAATAAATGAGATGCGGATAATAGATGCAGTGTGCCACCTATCCAGTAGGAATAGCATGTATCCTCAAGCTTGTTTGGTCGACCTTGCATTCCAGCGGCAATATTCATTTCCCCCTCCATGTACCCATTGTTTGCTTGTTCATCCGTGGCAATGTGGGGATCCATCCTTGGTAATGAATATTGTCGCATGACACACCAACGTATCAAATTCTCCTTCCAGCCCGCGAGTTCCTCACGAGCCAATACTTCCTCCAACACTCCCATTAGAAAAAGTGATGCGATTCCACAAAAGGTGGATCCGCCATGTCCCTCTCTGCCAGGAGTGAGAGCTAATGCACCATCGTAGGATATGCAGGAGAGGATGTACGATGTTGCAGATTCGATGTTGATAGTTTGTTGTTGTTGTTGTTTTTCTGTGGAATCATTTGCTTGGTTGGAGAGAAGGTACCATATCACAATGGCAGTATACATGAATCGTAAATCACAGTCATCATCAAGATCATGATCATCAGAATCTTTTTCTACGGTGGTATCATCTATTGGTTTTCGTTGTTCTGTCAATGTCAACGTTGTTGTGGCTGAGTCGTCTACTCCCCCGCAACGACGCACTGAAGAAACTGCCACAAAGCTACCATCCTCCTTCTGTAATGATTGTAAAGTTTGAAGAATCGCGTCCTTGCGTACTCGAGACAAGTCGTCTCCCAATGCAACAAGCGTACAGAGTGCGACATAGGTCATGGCGAGATGAGAATGATCATAGGGATGTCGTTGTTGCCGTTCTTTTGCATCGGATTGCATGGTAGTGGTCAGGGTAGTGGATGCATTTGGAAGCGGTCCGAGGAAAGTACCCCCTTTGAATCCCCCACCAATGTATCTATAACTGGTGCATCTATGCTTCTGCTTCTCGCCATCGTTATCCTCTGCGTCAGTTGTTGTTGTTTTTGTTGTTCTTGTTAATCCAGCAGAAATAATCGCCTCTGTGTGGACAATAATTTTGGTGGGCAGCGTCTGCAGACCATAGATCCATTCAATAATCGCCTTCCGGTTAATGTACACCTCCTCGTCAACCTTGCCGCAACAATCGGCGTCGGGCAAACATCCCAAAATATCCAATGCTGGCAGAACAAAAGGGTGTGGAAGACGAGACAATGACAACGGAAATATATTGTTTTTGTTTAGCATTCATCGTATTAAGGCAATCATCTCGCAGGAGAGAATAATTGAAAATAAGCAAAAACGAAACTTACAATGAACACAGAAATGTACGAGCGTTAGACGATTGGTATCCGCAGAAGAGTATTGCTTGGGGAGATTTTGGAGAGAGTTGGTGAAGTAGCGGATGTGACGTAGGCGCTCGAATTTTCTCATGGTCGTTGGATAATATTATTATTTTTGATTTTTGTTTGGTGGAATGGATCGATGTTTCTATTTCGGATTGATTTTACAAAAAATTGTATGAAGCCGCGGTGTGATCGGTGATCCAGGAGCAATGATTGAATAAACTGGTAGCAGCCGCCCCGACGAAGGAGATATTAGTTCCTTCGCACAAAAAATTTCGGGTAGATTTACTTGACACTGGGGTGTGGAGGACCTATCTTCGAAAAGTGAAAAGTGAAAAGTGGCCTGCCGCTACAATAATTTAGGATCTAGAGAGATAGTACCCATAATAATATTATTGAATCAGAATCTTTCTCCCCGCCCGCCCCTCATCCCACCGACCCTCGTAATCTATTCTCTACCACGAATGCTCCATCCCAAGTCGACAGCCCGAAACTTTCGGTAATATTCCAAAGCCATGGATGAAGAGCAGAGCGAGTCTCACGGTATTGTTGTCGATCTCACCCTCGACGACAGCAGCAATGGCAATGACGAAGAAGATTATTTTTGTTACGAAAGTCACTTCGAGCATGATCCCCTAAGATTGGATCACTGCACTCGTGAATTCAGCTTGACAGATGAGAACCATCGACTCCGTTCTATGGTGCGCGGGCTCATATATTTAGATGAAGACAAGTTACGTCAGGTAGAAAGCAATGACCCAGGCGTTACTGAACTTGTGCTTCTAAGGCAAGATTGGATCGAAGGTGCGGGTCAGGTCATTGGCGAGAGTCTCATGCTAAGAGACCTAGAGATAAACTATGATTGGCCGCGCCATC
Organism: Discostella stelligeroides; assembly: GCA_036939555.1. NCBI lineage: Eukaryota > Bacillariophyta > Thalassiosirophyceae > Thalassiosirales > Thalassiosiraceae > Discostella > Discostella stelligeroides. The sequence goes on from JALLAX010000069.1 coordinate 8,876, forward strand.
CGCTTGGCATCCCTTGCGAAAATGACGAAACTTGGCTGGATGAATTGTGCCGTGGCCTTTCAAACAATCGATCCATAGAATTGTTTAGACTGCGGATGAATTGGCTGGAGTCCAAGTTGGACATATTTCTTGCCATTGCCCCAATCTTTGAATACAATTTCAAACTCCGCTATCTTGAAATCTATCGCGCCGAACCACGGACAATCGATTAGATTTTTTCGTATAAATAAATAATCACTAAGTCAAATTTATTCAACTACCAACCACACGCAGTTGCATAGGTTGCCCGATAGCATGATCCATTCTGTGTGATCGATCACGACGATCACGACGAACGATCACGACGAACGATCACGCACGACGAACGATCACGACGAACGATCACGAGGAAGGATCGCGATGATCACGATGAACAATCACGACGAACGATCACGACGATCACGACGAACGATCACGAGGAAGGATCGCGATGATCACGACGATCACGAATCACGACGAACGATCACGAGGAAGGATCGCGATGATCACGATGAGGAACAATCACGACGACACGACGAATGAGGAAGGCTTTCTATTCTCTACTATCTTCCGATTCCCAATTTGCTCTCTGTACTCTCTCTCTAGATAGACAACGATGACGATGAATGATTAACAACTATTTCATGTGACGTAGACAAACAACAACAAGAGAATTTTGGTGGTGCGGAGATAATAAGATGTGTTGTTTGCTAGCTAGATGATGACAATGTGGAAGCAACAACAACAGCAACAAACAACAACGAGAGAATTTTGGTGCGGAGATAATACTACGAGTCGTTCTTCATTTGACACTTTCTCGCGCTGTCGGGCAGCTGTCGGGCAGCTATCGGGCAGCTANTGTCAGACGTGCTGTCGGAATGCAAGAGTTGCCAGTTAGAACACATATGCATAACAAAGGCCACAATTCCAGAACAGGGAGCGGCTACTTTCATCAATTCTCTGAACAACCTACATAGTTTGTTGGATCTACGCTTCGAACAAATATATTTAGGGAAGACAGGGAGTGAGGCTTTGGCCAGTTTGCTCAAGAATCCCGCGTCCAAAATCGAAAAGCTGGTGATGAACGATAATCGACTTGGCAAGGACGAAAGTGAAGGGGGTGTAAATCATCTGAGTAATGCTTTGGCCATCAACACGACCTTGAAAAATCTTAGTTTCTTCTTTGACAAAGATGATACGTCACTGGAAGTCTGGCAAGGAATTGTGGAATGCTTGACTAATCCTGATGCTAACCTAGAAACTCTGTCGTTGAAGTCGAACGATATTGACGATGACGGAATAATCTGCCTCGGAGATGCATTGGCTGACAATCAGACATTGAAAGTGCTTGACATGATAGAGTTCGAAAATAATCCCATCACATGGGAAGGATGGCAGGGTCTGTCAGAATGTTTGAGGAATCCAATGTCTGCCTTGGAACAACTCTTACTTCGGCATTGCACCATTGACGAGCAGGGGATTATGGAGATTATAATGGCATTGGAAGAAAATTCACGTCTAAAGGAACTGGTAATATCTTGTGTTCATTACATTGATGTCGACGGCGGTTTGACTTGGGAAGTTCTTGATCAAATACTCTGCGACACGACAAGCATTTATTGTACTTTTTCATCAAACCACACATTTCAAGAAGTTACAATTGCTTTCGAGTACGAGGACAATCATGGCAAAGTCCCGGATGACACAAATGCTTTGTTGGATATGAATAAAAATGAGGATAAGTTGGAAGTTGCTCGTCAAAAGATTTTGAAGCATCATTTCTCCGGTGAAGGAACAGACAACTCGCCTGTATTTGCGTGCATGCCGGAGTCTGTCTTCGTTTATGCTGTTGCATGGATGGGCAGGAACAACCTTGGATATTTCTTGATGTATGACATTGTTCGAGGTGTCCCTCATCTGTTTGACGTTCGAAGTTGGCATCAACGTGATGAAGCGGGTAAGAAGAGAAAGCGATCAGGAACGATGATTGGCATTGCTTTTGAGTGACTCTAGGAGGCCAGCACTTCTATCCGTCAGAGTCAGTCTTGTACAGAAGGTAGATCCACCCGGCTGATTCCAATTACTTTGGTAGTACCTATACAGTTACAATTCATTCATCAACTTCTTTTACCTAAATTCGTTATGTAGTTGAACTAATAAAAGTGGAAATGACATTTTCCATAAACGGCGTTTGCTCCGAAACTAGATAACTCAAACAAATCCCAGCGATTCAAGTGCTCTAAAATTATAAGGGATAATGTCAGCAAACATGTCGGTGGCTTTCTAAAAGCTGGCTTTCTGTGCACCTTGATCAAAGCTGTATTTCGCCTGTGCCTTAAGGTCCGAAGCCATGTCTTCCCCAGTATCATCAACCATGCGACAGAAGGCACCTCCTTTCATAATTAGCTCGTGTGGCGACCCATATTCAAGGACCCGTCCCTTTCCAAGGACCAAAATTTTGTCGTAATCAATAACTGTATCAAGGCGATGTGCTACTGCTAGAATCGTCGCTCCCTTGAAACTTTTGGATACAGCCTCTTGCAGTAATGCGTCAGTGCGACCATCAACATTGGCTGTTGGTTCGTCAAGCACCAGAATTTTATTTCGACGAAGGATAGCCCTGGCTAGGCATAGTAACTGACGTTGCCCGACACTATTGAGTCATTAATAAGTATCCGCAATGTGTTAGCTTGATTTGACTTAAAGATGAAACTGGAAATACTCACGTTCAAATAATACGTACCTAAAATTCATCCCTCCCTCCGCCACAGTTGTGTCAAGCCCATGAGAGAGGGTCTCGACAGCTTCAAGCATATGGACATCCTTGAGAGCTTCGTTGATCTGTTCGTCATTATGATGATGAAATGGGTCTAGATTCTCGCGCAATGAACATCCTCCATAAAGCACTGGAACTTGAGGGATGACAGAAACACATGTTCTAAGCTTGTGGAGCCCCAATTGGGATACGTCAACACCATCAATCGCGATACGCCCTGCCTCGGCCTCAATCAGCCGTAACAAACATTGCACCAGTGTGCTCTTGCCACATCCAGTTCTGCCAACGATACCAACGCGAGAACCACCTTCTATATTAAAGGTGACCCCGGCCAACGACAGCGGAAGGCTTTTACGATATCGTACCGATAAATCTTTCACATCTATGTCGCCCTTGGTTGGCCAATCATGGACCTCTTTGTCGAAATCAGTTGCAAGTGCAGCTTCGGGTGCCAGATCACGATAACCTATCACGCGTTCGACTGCAACCATCTGATTTACTACCTCTGCACTCTGCCTTATGCACCATTGGAACAAACCAGAGAGCTGAATCAACAATGAAATGACGAGGCCTAAGATTCCAGGATCGATATCCAACCATTCTTTCTCATGGACAAGTACTGCGGCAAAGCTTGCGATGGTGAGAAATACGAACATCAGCGCGTCCATTCGAAACCCAAGCCAACGGCTGCATGCAATAAAGGCAAAAAACGATCGGCCTGAAGTGTGGGTTTTGCGGGCCAATGCTGAATGAGTTCATCATTGCACAACCAACTGATAGCAAGATGGCGTTATACGTGCTGCTTACCATGACCATCATGTACGGTCCGGAACTTCTTCTCAAAGTGATTGATCGCATTGTTTGCTCTGATGGTTGAAATTCCACTAAGAGATTCACTCAACATAGCAAATATTGGTGAGCGGGCAAGCCCCTCTGCTCAATGGTAGAGATCAATTGCATTACAGTTGAGAAACAAGTGGATCGAGCTGGAAGACATGCTATGTGTTCAATGACTGATATTTACCTAATCGTTTCAGCTCTCTCGATGTAGTTACAAACACTCTTCGGACCCTGAGGAAGTACCAAACCAATGGTGGCACGAAGACCAATGTGACGGGCTGTTTTTCGAAGCGATTGAAGGGTTAGACATCGAACACGCGTATTAGAACTGAATGTGTTTACTCACCAGCACAGCAACAGCTGAAACCAGTGCACCAAGAACTAAAAAAGAAATGACAAGAAAGTCGAAGAGCGTAGACGGCAATTGATCATCATTACTCCCAACGTCTGATTGATATCAAGGAAAAATATTTGATTTGATCAGTAACGACACGGAACTGCACAAGGATGCTAATAACCGATCGTTCACTCACCAGATGAAAATCTGTTGAGGATTCTGCCCAGTGGATTGGTGTCAAAAAACTCAATCTTGGCTCGAACAACAGCTCGTGTCATGTCGTCGTGAAGAGTCTTCGATGCCTGAATCATGAGATGGAAACTGATGAATGCTCGACTGCATGAATCGGATGATGGAGTGAGATGAATAGTTTCTTGCCCTAGCTATGCAGTGCAGTTTACAACCAACACTTACAATACTGCCAAAACAATGACAACAAGCACGATCCCTGTAACTAGTCCCATATTTCTTCCAGACATTTGATCCTCAGCAGGCGCCTGAGACCATCTTCCTATGGCGGCGATACATGCCAAAACAGCTCCCTGTGTTGCAGTGAATAGTAATACCTAGCAAAATAACGACATGTATCAGTCAACAATGAGCCAGATCAGAAACATAGAAACGATGTGAATTTGGTAGATGGAACACACCATGAATATGCCCGTAAAAATGCCACCAGGCATGGCCCTTGAGTAGTTGAGGAATGTCTCACGCTTGACCTCTCCGATTCTACTTCTTTCCTTGTGATCATCATTATTTACGTCAGGCTTAGAGGTTTCGGATGATATATTATTGTCCACATCATCTACATTGGATGATTCCTCCATCGCGACATTTGCCTGAGCCTTGGGCCCGTCTAGCTTCGTGAGGTCTTCAACAGACTGATTTTGGGCCGCAAATATCAGCTGGCCATCCGAGGCTTCCACACAATCTTGGTACGAGCCAACACATGCAACACGCCCCCCGCTCATCATGACGCAGCGCGCAGACCCTATGTATTGATGTTGATGGGTCACGAGGACTACACATTTGCCCTTCTTCAGTCCAAGATCTTGAATGGCCGAGAAGAAAAGTAAGCGACCAACTCGAGAGTCTACGGCCGAAAGAGGATCATCCAACAAAATGACGTCGGCATCTTGGTAAAAGGCCCTAGCCATGGCAATTCTTGCACGCTGAGCAAAACCATGAAGAGAAAGGTAAGTCAACGATGAGGATACTAGTGAAAAGTGCAAAAATTGAACAATCGCACTAACCTGTCCTCCGGAAAGCTGCACTCCACGATCGCCCACGATGGTGTCCTCGCCGTCGCGTAGTTGGACCATGTCCACGTTTAAGCCGCATGCCTTGACAACTGCAGAATATAGCTCCACCTTGAATTCACGCCCGAGCAAAATATTCTCCCGTATAGTTCCGTCCATAATCCACGGATCTTGGGGTGCATACGCTAGCGACCCATTTCGTTTCTGCAGGCTGCCCGCGGAGAGCGGAAGCTCACCGGCAAGCATTTGAATCAACGCACTCTTGCCACTGCCCACAGCTCCGATGACACACGTCAAATTACCCATATCGAACTCCAAACTAACATCATCTAGTGCCATAATCAATCCAAATGAATTACTCACTGAATTAGCGTCGAGATCGGAAGAGCGNATGATGGCTGCAGCGGTGCTACCGCCATTCTCATAATCGTCTGGTAGTGTTTCCCATTGTTGTTCAAGTTCGGGGGTTTCTAGAAATCGTTGTATGCGCGAGATGGAGACCCAACATTCGGCTACTCCCATTACCCCCATCGCCAAATGCTTTGTAATTTCCATTTGTGCAATGTTAACAAATACCATGGTCGTGAACACATTTCGAGGTGTCAGTACCCCCCCACTGGCCACATGGATTACGAATATACAAACCGAGGTGGTGACATTACACACAAAGAATATGGCCTCGTTGAGTACACGGTAAATGTTCACGCGTTCGATCTGTTCCACCTCGCGCTTGCGAATTGATGCGATCCGTGCCTGGAAGTTGTCTTCCCACCCGCTAATCTTCATCACCCGCACTCCCGACACAGCCTGTGATACCATGGTAACTCGTTCATCGGTAATTGCCGCAATCCTTGATCGCATGTGCGCAAAGCGCTGGCTTAGCCAAAGCTGCAACGGTACGAATAGGAACAGTAGCAGGCCAAAGCCAGCCGCGAAGGACCAGCCAATGACCCACCATCCCAATCCCAGAATGGCCAAGGATTGCAGGGGTGCCCAAATGATGTACGATGCAAAGAGTGTTGCCATCAGGAAACGCTCCACATCATTCGTGGCAAGATTGACAATCTTCCCCGAGGAACTGCTAGTGCCAGAACTTTCAGTACTTTTCAATCCCCTCTTTCTACCTGTCGTTGATGACGACGAGGAAGTCGACGACGGTAATTGTTCCGTCACCGATGTCGAGTTCAATCGTAATGACTTGTCGTAGATGGCCGCAACGCATGAAATACGGTATTGCATGCCCCGTCGCCACGTCCAGAAGAAAACATGATGATGTTCGAACAGCGCAATAAGACCGGAGCTGACGAGTACTCCCACCCAGAGGTAGCCATCCCGACTCTTGCTGGACTCGTCCGTCGAGGAGGAGGAGGAGGACTCAAAAGTCTGCAGTAAATACCCCAGCGCGAGCGCTTGGACCAATCGTGCCGTCGACGAGGCAAGCATACAGGGTTGGACGTACCACGTTGACCATAAAAAGTCCTTGACGAGTGCCCTGTGCAAATTTGGATAGGCTGCCTTGGGGAGGACGAGTGGTGGTGGTGGTGGCGTCGATGAAGATGACTGTTGTCGCCATCTTAGGGAGGAAACGACGACTACTTCTTGATTTCCACCACGCCCATGATCTTCATTGGTAACCGCTGCTGCCTTGCTGTTGAACTCTTCACACTGACGCCGGTAACGTTCCATATAATAAGCCTTCACCTTGGCAGCACGTGTTTTTTCCGCCTCCCACAAAATCTGAAATCGACGTAAATTCGTTTCCGAGTTGTCGATGGGTAAAACATCTGGCAAGTCACCTTCTTCTATTATAGTGGTTCGTTCTACGGCAACGGTGGTGGCCTTGTTGGTGGAAGATGATGCCGCGGTTGCAGTTGCGTTCGGAGTCATCGGTGCTCCCTGCACAGTATCATCATTTTTCTTCTTCTTCTTCTTCTTCTCGTGGTTCATCAAATGATATGGCCAAATAAAGAAAAGCTTGGACAAGATGGATGCATTGACGTAAGGGTGAGGCGGTCGTGCTAGTGCTGGCTTGGAGTGGTCGCATGCTGCAGCTTCGGCTTGGGGGGCAGGGGGTAGTAGTAGTAGTTGTGGTGGCGGCGATGTTTCGTCGTCGTCCGGCCCGTGCGTCGTCATTCTGAAGGAATCTGGCAGAGCACTGGCGACTGGCGACTATGACAGAGTGTAGTGTATACTGTGTAACTATATTCTTCCAGAACAATCAATGATGGGAATGATAGAATCAACCTCTTTTTTCTATTTGTATCGATGAACAACTACTTTACACGATGAAACAAATATTTATGTTTGAATGATGTGGATGGTTGATTTTTTGTTTTGTGCTTTTTGGTTCCTGTCCTCGTCATCCAGCGGTGTGGCTGGGGGGTACCCCCTGAGGAAGATAAAAGTACGTTCCATGTATTAACTCCTTCGTTCAGATACGGTACAATAAGCCGATACCGTCGGTAGGACGCAAGAGATTCATAGATGTAAATAGGTCGTAATTCGTAATCCAAATGACGTGGCCAAACTTGCGGGAGCTTGCGGGCCTCCCCCCTTTGCTGAAAAATATGATTCAATCAGCGATAGAAGCAAGAACCGAATCGAGAATCCAACGCAGATTCCGATTCCACCATTCCAATTCCAACATTCAATCATTCACACCATTCCTCACTAATACTATTCTTTAGCACCAACCGAACCACAATAATGATAATATAATAACCATACAACTATCATGACAACCACGACAACATATATCAGTGGTTATGGCGGCAATAGTAGTAGCAGGAGAAGAAGAATTCGGATTGGTAGGAGCAGAAGCAGCAGAATGAGTAATGATGATAATGTTGTTGATGAAAAGGTAGGAGTGAGCGATAACGATGATGTCACGGGTGTCAGCCACCACCAGCACCACCACCACCAGCAAACAGAACGAAATAATGCTAGTGCTAGTGCTAGTGCTAGTGCTAGCATTCCACGTGCGGTCTCTCGATTGTTCTTTCGTGGGAAGCGAAAGACAGGTGATGTTGTCACTGTTTGCACCGGTACTGTTACTGTTGCTGCTGATTGCGATGATGATGATGAAGATGATGATGATGATGATGATGACGAAGAAGATGATGCGCAGGAAGAGAATAACAAGGGGGTGAATTCTTCGGAGACTGCACTGCTTGCTACAGTGGGCCCTAATAGTATGATGGAGAATAATCATCACCAACAGCACATTGACAACTACCACCCTCATGGCAATAATTATACCGAGGATGGACAGCATAATCCTCATGATCATCACATTGCATGTCATGATCTTCATCCGGTTGCATATGCTGTTGGATCGAAATTCGTCGAGGTAAAATTATTATTGCTCGATGAAGATCAGGTAAAGGACAAAAACGACAGCGAACGCTTAAACAACAACGTCGATGAGTTGGAAATACCCGGACCAGTCGTGGCACAAAATAATGAAATAGAAGATAAAAAATTAGCGGAGTATTGTGATGAGATTGGCTCATTGCATCACATTGCTGCGGATAGAGAAGGCAGTGGCAACATTGGCACTAATGATACGATTGACGTTAAAATGGATGTCGTTGATGTGGATGCGGATGTCAAGAGTAACAACGCTCCTCCAGCACCAAGTGCCACGCGCATGTTTCTCGAATGCATCACTGGGAGATCAGCGGCAGCAGTAGCGAAAGGAGAAGATGAGGATAAGTGTGGTAAAAGTAGTGGATGCGACTACAATGATCTCTTCCTTTGTGGATCCTCGTTTCCAGACGATATTTGTACCCTATTATCGAGTCATCGTACCTCTGTAAATAACAACGACGACACATCTAACAAGGATCATGTTGAAACAATGGAGAATGGCACTACCAACATCATCGACAACGGTCGTGACGCAATGGAACAGGAGGAAAAGGAGCAGCAGCAGCAGCAGCAGCAGCAAATCCAGAACCACGATCACCATCGCCACACAAATACTCCAAAAAGGGCCAGGGTTGATGCCAGATCGCTTTCGGATCCACCAGTACCAATTGAAATCCCGCATATATACATCAATCAAGAGGAGAATGGTGTTGATATGCCTAGGAGTGGTACTAGTGCGTTTAACAGCCACACAAGCCACCACAATGTGATCCCCTCCATGGATCAGGGGAGAGATACATTACATCCTGAACAAGGAGAGAGTTATAGTTTGCACAATACTAAGGCAAAGGAAGTTGAAGGATCCGCCATTGCTGCCACCAATTGGAGAGCTCGGATGGAGAATGGCCGTCCACCAATGTACGCACGATCGATGTCCGCCACCACCAATAATACCACCACTGTTTACCTCAACAGCAACAAGAACGATCTTGGAGTGCAGCTAAGTTCTAGAAGGAGCGAGTCTGGACTTATAATTTTTCCTGAGCGTGGAACGGTGATTGCGCCGCCATGTTGTGGACGACCACAAACTATGCCACCGCCTCAACAACTTCTTCAGCGGGGAAGATCATTGCAATTATTTCCACACGCCTTGGATGGAAGGAGTAATAGTGTTATCCCCCTTGCATTTAGTCTTAACCTGCAGAGACAACAAAGCAGTCGTAGGGAGAATGAGGAAGAAAAAGAGATAAATGTTGTGTCAAGTAGTAGCAGTGATGCTAATCTATCGACGAAGGAGAATGATGATGATGCAGAAGTCGGCGGTGATACTATTGATGGTGGCAATACTGCCACTTTGCCAATTGCATCCTCTACATCTGTCTACCGGGAACGATATTTAGCTCTTTGCGAGGAAGGCACATTTCACATACGATTCCTTGACACNTACATCTGTCTACCGGGAACGATATTTAGCTCTTTGCGAGGAAGGCACATTTCACATACGATTCCTTGACACATACCAGGGTCGCAATCCCAATTCTACTAATGGTTGTACTGTTATTGCGCCACTGATGTGCGTTCAGTACTTCACGTCTTCTCCCAGCGGCGGCGGCGGTGATGGTGGTGGCGGCGGTGCGCAACAACACGAGTACAATGATGCGTTAGAATACCCATGGAATAATGGCATATCCGATGCACTCATCAATCATGTAATAGATGACCAAGCCGCAGCGATATTATCCGAGGTTCGGAACAAGTTGAATTTAGAACAGGATGCATTCATCATACCGTCAGACGTGCATGATCATTTTATCAATGAAGGATTACTTTCTTCAGCTCAATTCGTGGGTGTATGTGGCGGTAATATTCTCGATGATGTGCATATTCATGCCTTGAAATCGGCGCTACTTGTGTCGTTCTACGATGTGGGTGAAGAGTGGAAGAATCGGAAAATTGCTGCCACCCTCTTCTTTCATGGACACGTTGTTGCATTGCATGTTGTGGGGGATGCGGGGGGTGGCGATAATGGATGTGGTAACGACGAAAATGTCACCATCGAACTTATCGATTCGTTGCCTGATCCTGAAACATGGCTCAACCGCACCAACCGCCGACTATTGTCCATGTCATCTAATTCATCATTGAATTGGAACAATGATGAGAGAGAGTCCTTATCTCAATGGTGCAATGAGGAAACCGACAATGGGGAGTGGGAACGACCTATGGAATATGATGATGATGGTAATGCTTACGATGAGCTGCCGAGAAATGCAATTCGAGTGCGATGCACGGATGTCGACCACTTTAATACACTCGTTCGTCATTATGCATGTAGTAAATTTACCACGGAGGAGCAACGGTTCTGTGATCGCACGGTCTGGGAGGATAGCAGTTGCTATTGTGAATATTCTTACGACCCAAGGGTATTTCAAGCATTCATATGGGCTGAGGCGACGTAGGTAAACGCGATGTGTCTTTATGTTGTCACTACCTACAATCTCTAGGGACAAGCCAGAACCGTGGTGTGCTGAATTGCTGGTGAAGCGCATTTAAACAAAGTTACTTTAACGCTCAATTTTTTTGAATGCGAGTTCATTATAAACACACCCAATGCATCTTGCCTCGCTTCGTCGTGAGTATTGCGTGGGACAATTTGTCTTGGACGCGACTAAACACATCAAAAAAATGCGGGGATGAGCATGCAATTCTGAATCCTGACTCCGCTGTTCGTTCGAGGAAGGTAAATAACACAACATGATCTGTGATTGAACTGTAGTTCAAATAATCACTCATTTGGTGCTTCGAGCAATTCACTACTCTGCAATTGCAACCACGCTCTGACCAAATGTCTACGTGAAACTTGAGAAGAGTCCGAAAATGCATCCCGTCCGTGAGCCTAAATTGAATGAAAATGAGGGTTTATTTGCATGATGGCAAAGAAAGAATTAAAGATTGAACTTACAATCAATGCATTATTGCACATGATGATGTCGCCTCGTTCAAGCCTTTCGTGGAAACAGCATTCTTCATCGAGTGTATCATCTAAGACATCCATAGATATCTTGAGTAGGGTTGGAATTTTCCAGCCCATCTTATTGTGTGCAGTCTCGATCCAGTATCTCATGTAGCGGAACTTCAAACGATTCGGCTGAATGGCAAAGATAGGGTACGAATTGTAACAAATTCGGAGAGGCATAATCGAATCTGCACGGCTCATTTGAAATCTCATATTCAATTCTTTTTCATTCCCTTTTCCGTTTTCAAGTATATCTCGTGGTATTGGACGAAGGAGCTCATTCATCAAGAATTTTGGCATCCTATAGCTCAAAATATCATATGCATTGCAAGCATTTGAAATCTTCGATTTCCCACCCAATTCTGAGGGGCGAATGCACATGAGTGATACAACGTCGTACATTTTGTCTTTGGATGCTCCATCTGTGTGCCAGTCGGCTGGATCGGCAAAGGAAAATGAACAGAGAGTGTGAGAAGCGAACAACCGAAGAACAACGCGAAGGGATAGAAATAGAGCATGAGAATCACCTTCGCAATTAGACACCGAAAATAGAACGTTGTCGTTCTTGCTGTCCATTGCATTGAGATTATTGTCCTTAACGTCGAAGAGTTTTCCACGGGCTTCTCCATCAACCATGCCAACGTGATTGCAAATCAAATAGTATGCGAGTTTCGCGCACGCTTCCAACTTTGACGAGTCGGTAAACTCAAATGCATCCAGGTCAAGCCCTTTAAGCATGACAACACCTGTGTGGTGGAGCAATGCGTTACGAACATCGACGGAAAATGACCTGAGCGAAGAGAACGACGTTGTCGGAAATTCACTCATCAAGTCGACATCATCGATGACAACGCCGCGAGCAATGCATTCCAGAACCGCGTTGTGTAACTCTTGCTTCACTTTATCCGGAATCTGGAGACAGAAGGCATTCTTGGGAAATCGTTTGGCAGCAGCACCCCAAGTCAGCTTTTTGGGGAGGAGGGCCTTGATTGAACTTGAGAGATGCATCGCACGAGGAGAGGCATAGTTGATGTTGCCGGCATTCAACAAGCAATTCTTGAACTCTCCAAAATCGATAGTTCCATCGTTATTTGTATCCATCACCCTTGTTGCCTTTTCACAGTTTTTGACGTAGGTGTGAGTTGAATATTACTTGACTGGTTAAAAACAGTAAAAAGCATGCCAATAGATGTCAGCATGTTTCCAATTCGTACCTCTGCCATCTCGTTTTCTGTCAACTCTCTTCCATCAAACAACTGCAAAAGAAACAGACTGAACTCCTCCGAATCTAAAACATTATCCCCGGAGACATCGGCCTTCCGAAAAAGGTTGCCAATATGTGACATGAGTGCCTCCCCACTAACATATGCAACATCAGTGGGCAACTTGTATGGATCTGATTGGTACAAATGGTACATGTCCCGTATGGAAATAGAATCCTTTGATGCATCAAATTCAGGCGATGCGTTGGCAACCTCCGCAAGAAATTTTCGAACAATCCCTCGCGGCATCGCTTATAGCCGATATCGTCAAGGAGCATGCCAAATGCTTCTTTGTCTATTGATTCCTTCCCAAAGAATTTGAGATGTAGTTCAAAGTCATTCAATGCATCTGCTGCCACTGCTGTTATGTTTGATTCTTGTTTTTCGAAAGAAACGACGTCGTGCTTGGCTTGGGAGAAACGCTGCTCCTTGTCATGGAGGTTACCTGCGATGTGATGGTGAGCGTTCACCAACTTGGAAGCGTCGATGGATTTTTGATCGAGGGAGGGGATATAGTTATTTTGTCGAGTGGTGGTTGTAGACGAAGCGGCCATTATTAGTGGAGAGGTGATAATCAGTACGACGAGACATGAGGACATGACGCAGATGACTTTATTGATTCGGTGGAATGATAGCATCATGATTGTGAGCATACGTCGATGGTGTAAGAACAGAGGTCCCACTTCTTGCAGGTTCTACTTTTTACTTTTGGGAGGTCCCACTTCTGGTGGAAGTCCCGGTATCGTACGACATGTCTAAAGATTCACCACTGAAGGGTTCCCTGGATGGAGGATGTCGTAGGATGTCGTACTTCCTGCACATCAATTCTGACTAATGGCTTATTGGCTCTTTTGGGTTACTTTAGATTTAAGAATTTAGCAGATGTACTACTATCTAGTAGGGTAGACAGTTGTTATCGACGCAAGATGATCCAGATGAATTATTCACTACATCGGTTCCTTGTTCCCTCCCTCACTTTCTCAGCTGAAATATGAGGTGGAGCGGACGATCCTTCACATTTTCAAAGAATTCTGGATGCAAAGCCAAATGCTCATCCGTTACGCCTGCTTCCCGTACATCTTGAATCTGAAAGCCAGCCTTGTTAATTGCTGAAATGTAATCTCCTAGCGTTTTGTGAATGCTCATTATATTCAATTTTACACCATCAATAGTGGAAATCTGCCCCAGAATCTGCTGATCACGTGAACTGTAGTATCCCTTACCCTTGGAGTCCAAATGAAATGCCGAATCACTTTTGTGGGCGAAAATCATGCTCGGATGGGGCACGCTGAATATGAATACACCCCCTGGCTTCAATGCCTGATAGATTTGCAATATAGCGTCTTCCATATCAGAAATAGTCAAATAATTGAATAAGAATACTGCCATGGCAACATCAAACGCTTGTTCCGGCGTGGGACGATCAATTCCCAAATCGTCCCATCGATGTCTCAAACTCTGCGATAAATCTCCAATCGGACTGACGTAGTAATGAAACCTGTTATCACCCAACGATGTCTCCTTGGCACTTGCAATCATTTCCTGGGAAATGTCTAATCCAACAACCTTGGTAGCACCTAGCTCAATAGCCTTGCGCGCGCAGTATCCCTCGCCACATCCAACGTCTAAGATGGTTCGATGTTCCATGTCGCTGCCTTGGAGAACGCTCTGAAGCATTTCAAAGACCACTGGCCGGCCAGTGAAATCACTAAGGCACCGTGGTTCAGTTCGCTTCCAGTTGGTAGCTTGTTTGTTGTACATGGAACGGGATGCATCATGAGAGGACGATGGTGGTGCACTTACATCATCTGCACACGCCGCATCATCCTTGGCGGCATTATGTTTTGCGGCTTCGGTGGATATTGTCGATAAGCTAGCAGCGGCGACTGCCGGTGAACAAAAAACGATCCAGGCAGAATAGATGACATTTTGATAGAATGATGGATTCATGAAGAATAGAGATATTGAATTGGTGTTGGTTCTTAATGGTAATTATTAGTTTGTATTTTTTTTGTGTTCGTTGGTAACAGTACTACGTGGAACGCGGCGCCTGGCCGGCGGTCAGGGGGAACAGGGGAACCAGTATCCAAGAACCACCTCCCTCTTTGCACATCAAGTCAAGATGGCAGACAGAACAAAATCCTCGTAGGTTGAAGTTCACCACAACCAACAGTTTTGTGAGGAACAGCCACCCACCGAGAGCTAAGCAGTCCACGCAACAAGATGCACTCACAATCGTCGATGATTGTGAGAGCATTCGGTCAAAGCAGTAGGGTCGTCAAGTTGTCTGTTCCACCGCGCACGGAGTAAACAACTGGAACGACTCAGAGTCTTTTCCATTCCGTCTTCCCCATCGTCTCGACGTATTGTCGTTTATTAATAGTAGGGCCCCTTCAGTATGTCCAACCGCCGTCCTCCCACGGATATTGCCCGCGAATTAGAGGAGCGCCTTCGGCTCGACGAGGCCGCCGACGACTACTCTCTTATTAATGCGCCGTCCGTCGTCAGTTCTCTCGAACAGCTTTCCGCCCGTGGGGGTGACACCGGTGGTGAGTTCTTTGCTGCAGTTCCGCCTCCACGGCGTCCTTCTTCTTTGCCCGGGTCCTTTAGGGGGGGGGGAGGGTCGGTCGGGACGGCCGACACCCCTAGGGGGTCGACTTCCGTCCAGCCCGCCGTATTTATTGACGAACCAACCGCCCAGACTCTATGTCTCGGTCTTGTCGGCTCGTCCGGGCGTTTTTGCGTCGCCAAGAAAGCTAGGGGGCTCAACCACTGCGGTACATACGCCCACTCCAAGTCGAAATGCACCATATTGTACGGCTCATTCTATCCACCTGCTGGGGCGCTTCTGGGGAAGCCATCGGCCAAGCAAGCACCCGCCCTCCTACGTGATGACGTCCCACTCGACATGCTTCCGGTCTTTGAGACCGGCATGATGACACCGGCACGTTGGGAGGTTTACTTCAAGGAGGCAATCGTGAAGGGTCCGACGACCCCACCACGATCGAGAGGGAGGAGACCATCCCCTGTCAGGGAGGGACAACTTGGGGGAGATGACGAGGAGGAAGACCCATCGCCGGTTATACCAGAGGATATCTCGGTGTTACTAGTGGAACCAATCGAGGGGATGGGGGAGTCGGGAATTCCGGTGTGGGAGACCTCGGTTGAGGGGGTCCAGAGGCCTGCCGATTGGACCCCCATCGCACGAGAGGAACGAGCGGCCATTGAGCGCATCTGTGAGATGGTGGACAATCTCAACGTAGCAGTGCCATGGATCGTTGACGCATTGAACAGCAGATATCGCCCCTTAGTACAGGCTCAAGGGCTGGAAATTCGACGTGTGAGGGAGGAAGCGGAAGATTTCCGAGTTCAGGTTGGCTCCCTCATGCAACTGGTGGCGGATCATGGGTCATTGAGCAAGGCCATCCAGCAGGCCCTTTCGGGGAATAATACGTCGTTGGCTACCCTCCACTCACTAGAAGAGGAGCTCCACACCTTTGCGGATGAACTGGCCGATTGTGCGGAGCAAGCGGAGACCTCGAAGGACGCACTACTGGAGTTCATCAACCGGGTATCGGCAGCGGCGTCACGTCGGTCGGATGCGCTGGAAGCAAGGTTGAAGGCGGTCGAGTCAGGAGCCCCTTCCAGCCGCTGGGGACATGGGGGAGCCGGAGCAGCTACCGGGGACGTTGCACACTCTGGGCTGACGGGTGATACGTCTTTTGGCCGCACTACGGTGGGGACGACGGAGGTAGATTTGACGATGAACGCCCTCCTCAGTCAGATTCGGTCGTTGGAGTCCAGACTTCAGGCGGTGTCGGATCGTACGAGGTCCACGGGAGTGGTATTCCATCGTTTGGCGTTTGCCTCGGAAGCGGACTTTGGTTATTGGTACTTATCCAATAACCCCCAGGGCGAGGGCCCGTCAGCGTTTGTGGATATTGTGTCGATTTGGTCATTCGGGTCATCGGAATCTGGAGCTACCGAGTGGCTGGTGGACCTCCACCGCTCGCAGTCAGTCGGGTTCAAGGCTTCTCCCGACACTCTGTATGCTCACTCCATGACTACTCGTTATCCCAAGGCTTTCGTCGGGAAGGTGGATACGATCAGGAGCTCGGATACGATCAAGATGCTGGCATCGATGGACGACTGGCGTGGAAATGGCATGGGAGATGGATTCAAGGAGAGGTTGCTGGACCAGCTGCAACATGCGGTTCAGAGCCATGCAGCATATTGCGAAGATTATCTTCCGGATGGACCGGTGCGGCAGGCGGCGCTCCGGACCGCTCAAGTGACGCAGCACTTCTTCCAGACGCTGGCGGCGTATTTGGATGATGAGCTGTCAATGCTGTCGTCGTTTAACCTCCCGGCGAAGCAGACTCTATTGCTACTATCCAATCAAGTGGTGCACATCTGTGACGATTTGTTCGAATTTCGTAACCAGGCGAAAGGGGTGGACGTTGGAAACAGGGCCGTTTGCGCAACTCGATATGCCTGGGTTACCCTCCAAGCTCTGGGATGCATGGACAACTATCTCCGTGACAAGTTTCGTAAGCACCCAGGGATCAACAGCACGTACATGCGCTTCCTCACGCGTAATCTTGCCGACCAGTCGTCCATCGGGTTGAAGACGAAGATTGAAGGGCTGGCCACGAAGATAACCAAGTTGGAGACTGCGGCGGCGGCGTCGAGCACCAAGGCAGCATTGGAGAAGCTGGATGGGAAACTAGAGCTGATCATCCGGGCGAACAATTTGAAGCGCACCGGTGGATGACAGGGTAGAGGCTCGGCTCCAGTTGAGGAGGAGACCGAGGTGGAGGAGGAGTTGCCATTATCATTTGAGTCGGTAGTTCGCCAGTTTATTCCAACGTACCGCTCGGCACCAGCCATCATCGTCATTGCCCAACAGTGGCCATGTTGGTTATCCACTGCGTTAGCATTGGGGCTGCCGGTTATTGGGGGTTATTTTTCGTCACGTTATCACGGTTGTTTTCCAGCTCCAGCTTCCCTAAAACTAATGACGAGTTGGTCGACAGTTGATCATTTCCGCAGAATTGATGAAGAGTATGCTCATTGTACTGTCCTCGCGTCGGGGTCCATCAATTTCGTAGGCGTAGTGGAACGAGGGTGCGTCGGGCATACAGGGCCCTTGGTCTTTGCAGTGGACCACTACTTTCCACGGACGGGTGCGCGTGATACCTATCGCTTGTATCGGTCGTGGGGGTGCCATAGGATGAGGGAAGGTTATGTGTCGGGCATTCTGTCTCATGCCGAGCACGGCGGTGCGACCAACGCGGCTCATTTTGTCTTTCATCGAGGACTGGACTCAGCGATCCCGCGCCCGTCGTCGAGCATCCCTCGAGTGCTGAAACATTTTGTGAATCCGGCAGCACGGGGTGGTTACATCGCCGTTGAATCGCCGCCATCATTGGCCCACGCCATGGTGACTCGGCAGCCACTCGTCGTCGAGGAGGTGGGGCGGATTGAAGGGCTATACGACGTATACAACCCGGCGTTGGAATACGCTATTCCAAGCGTATTCAAAGCATCAGGTTGGGTTCGGCGTCGGCTTTCCCCGAAGGAGTGGTTGACGCTGTACGACACACCAGTAGACATGATTCCGGTTCTTAGCGGAGATGCCACGGCACGCAACGCAATCAGTCTATGCGTTACTCCGTTAATAGTTGGTGCTTTATTCCGCGCCTGGTGGGGTAGTTGTGAGGGGGGAGAGGCACAGGCAGTGAGCAGTGCTGTGGAGTTCGGATCGGATAATGCAGATGAGGCGACCGACCACCAGGAGAAGTTTGAGGAGGGAGCTGTCGCGGAGGAAACCGAGGAACAAGAGGAAGAGGATCAGCACAAGGAGAACACCGGGATGGAGGAGGATCAGCACGAAGAGGATGAATTGATGGCATTGATAAAAGCCCAGCACGATCTCGCCAAGGCTGTGAAGGCCGACGATGCCACCGTCCCCATCCACCTATGGGACGATCGGATTTGCAGAGGAGAAAGCTCAGCGACGGCGTCCAAGGCACTGGAGGTACTACGAGCCCTCTTTTTGAGAGTTTACCGGCGTAGGTTGGGCCGTGACTGCATCCGCTTTCTGGTTGACAAATACGGGTCTGGGTGGAGCAAGCGAAAAACAGCGGAGGCAGACGCATCGGCGATGAGAGAGATTATGTGGAGAGCAGCCCATAACGAGTGGTTCGAGTATCCAGTCGGTTCAAGGCTGCATTTCTTCCGATTTCCTGAGAAGTACCGCGCACTAGCTCGAGACGGAGTCCCAAATTTTTTCATCACACCAGGCCCCACCCAACGCCGTCCACAGCCCACCCCAACGCCGGAAGCATCCGAAATCCTGCAAGACAAGATTTCGAAAATGATCCAGAGACGATATCTTGTAACGCCGTCCTCCAAGGTGGCATCCCTCATCCAATTCTTTGCAGTCCCGAAAGGAGAAGGGGACTACAGGGTGGTGTACCATGCGGGGGCCAACGGTTTGAACGATTGTGTATGGGCTCCGCCTTTCTTCCTGCCCACGGTTGACTCTTTGTTGCGCATCGTTGACGGCACGTCGTGCATGGAAGATAGAGACATTGGCGAGATGTTTTTGAATTTCGAGCTCCACCCGAATACGAGGCGGTTCACCGGCGTCGACGTCAGCCCGCTTGGCATAGAGATGGAAGGAAAGAAGATGCATTGGCTCATGTGGACCAAGAATCTAATGGGTTTTCGTTCTTCACCTTATAACTCGGTAAAGATGTATTTGGTCGTAGAGGAGGTGGTGCGCGGGGACAGGTGTGATCCGACTAACCCGTTCCAGTGGGATCATGTCAAGTTGAATCTACCGGGCACCCAAGGTTATAACCCTTCGCTCCCATGGATCACCAAGCGCAGGGTAGATGGTTCGTTGGCAAGCGACCTAGTTGATTTTGTGGACGACGAACGGATTGTTGGAAGCGGAAGCGAGAGGGCGCGTCAAGCCGGCCATGCAGTTAGTACGAGAGAGAGTTACTTGGGCCTGCACGATGCACTGCGCAAGCTTCGGCCTGTCACGCCGCAGCCAGGAGCTTGGGCTGGAGTGGTGGTCCACAATGATCCGTCATTGGGCATTGTGGTGCTGACTTCGCAGGAGAAATGGGACCGAACGAAAGCCATCTGTCGCTTTTGGATGAGCCTGGTACTAGAGGGAAAGTCGGAAGTGCCGTTCAAGCAGTTGGAGTCAGACCGGGGGTTTCTGGTGTACGTGGCAAATGCTTACCCTGCAATGAAACCGTACCTTAAAGGGTTCCACTTGTCGTTGGAAATGTGGAGAGGAGATCGAGATGGAGAAGGCTGGAAATTGAAGCGTGACCCCGTCGCCGTGGTCATCGAGCGGGAGGATCCAGTGGATGACAAAGGCTTTGTGAAGGAAAGAGGGCCGGCATCGGGGTTCACTCCAATAGTTCCCCGGTTTCGCGACGATCTAGAGGCCCTGCTACTATTGACAGCTGGGGAAACCCCAGTGAAGCGAGTGGTGCGTAGGAAGGAGGTAGTGACGGCGATCTACGGTTTTGGAGATGCTTCGTCAGGAGGGTTCGGCGCGTCGGTGGGTCTACCTGAGGGCGTCCGCGGACGATTTGGCATCTGGGGTCGAGACAACGAGGACAAGTCGTCAAACTTTAGAGAGTTGTGTAACCTGGTGGAAACCGTGGAAGAGGAGGCAAGCGCGGGTAGGCTGGCGCACTCCGAGCTGTGGCTGTTCACCGACAATTCCACAGCCGAGAGTTGCTTCACGCGGGGAAGTTCGACATCGGCTCTGTTGCACAATCTGGTGTTGAGGTTGAGGAGAATCGAGATGGACGTCGGTCTAAATCTACGACTCGTGCATGTAGCAGGGACCAGGATGATCGCGCAGGGCACCGATGGTCTTTCAAGAGGCATGATGTGTGAGGGAGTCCTCGCCGGGAAGGATATGTTGGACTACATTGACATCTCGAAGTCGGCGAGCCAGCGCTGCCCTTCTTTGATCGAGTTCTTTCGAACGTGGACAGAGTCACCCCAACTGAAGCCGTTGACGGAAGCCGAATGGTTTGTTGAAGGTCATGGGATCGTTGGAGGACGGAAAGACGGTCACAGCATTTGGATCCCCTCACACGCACCCAATGGCCGTGTGTATTGGTGGGATCCTCCGCCAGTCATCGCAGACGTTGCACTCGAGGAAGCATTGAAAGCCAAGCACAAAAGAACTGATGCTTACCACATCTTTTCTATCCCTCGTCTCTTTTCTCCCTCTTGGACCCGGCTATTTCATAAACTTGCTGACTTTGTCGTCAAATTGCCTGCTGGATCTACTCACTGGCCGTCGGGCATGCACGAACCCTTGTTCATTGGTATTTCTTTACCCTACATCAGGCACTACCCTTGGTCTCTCAGAGGAACGCCGTTGCTGGTGGACATGGAAAGGCGATTGCGCGAAGTGCTTAGCACCAGTGAAGGAGATGGGGGGCATATTCTGCGCGAACTTTTGCGAATCCCGAGGAGGATTTCCAGCGTGTCGGAAGACGTGGCACGCGGAGTGCTACAAATGCCTGGGCGTGGGCAAGTTCCCGATGTTTCAGGTAACTGATGGAGGAGGTAATGTCTGGCACAATCAGAAGAAGGAAGAAGACCGTTTGAATCATGGGTACCGAGGAGCACACGTGGTTATTCCGTTTCAATGCGAGGACTGTTGGATGATCAACTTGGAAAGACGCCTGCCGATGCCGGGGTTGGATGACGTGTATGTCTCAGATCGGAA
>JALLAX010000070.1:0-21193 GCA_036939555.1 Discostella stelligeroides
TATATGCGGCGCTATATTTTGAGCTCAATATATAGCGCCTAAGGGTGACCACTAGACATCATCATCATCGATCATATCTCTTCTTTTCCTCTTAATCATCAAAATATAACGATAGTATGAACGATCCACCTGACTTTGGCGATTCTTCGGACTCCTCAGACGACGACGTCGAGGAGGAGGAGGAGGAGGAGGAGGGATTGGTACAAGAAGAAGAGGGGAAAAAAGCTGCCTCCCTAGTACAAAAAGTAGTGACGAAGACGACGACGACAAAGAAAAAGCGCAAGAATAATGATGTTGGTGGTGGCGGCAATGACAAAGTAGCAGTATTGAAAAAGAAGATGAAGGGTATTAGTAGTAGTGGTGGTGGTGGTAGTACTAGCAGCAAACAGCCCAAGAAGAAAAAGCGCAAGAATACTACCACTAATAATACCACCACCATTGGGGGATTTATTGATGATGCGGCCGTGGAATCGGGAAGTGAAGAAGATGATGATGATGACGATGAGGAGGAGGATGGCGAGGAAGACAATGATTATGAACGGGATGGATTTGTTGTGGTAAGTAATATATGTAACATTGATTTGTATTTGGATTGCGCGTTCCCATGGAACGCAGTCATTCTTCTTTGTTGTACCTTTCTAGTGTGTGTGTGTGTGTGTGTGCATTATTCAACATCCCCCCCATCCACACATCTCATCCCACAATCCCCCTCCCCTCCCCCCTCTTCTCTATATTTTTCCATTCACAGGATGACATTGAAGAGGATGAAATTCGCAAAAAAGAACGTAGTTCCGGTGGTCTCGAAGATTCCGATGAGGATGACAACGACGATGATGACGACGAGGGAGGAGTCGTTTCCAGCAAAAAGAAATTAAAGCGCGTGCGGGACATGGACATTCTCGACGAGGATGATCTCGATTTAATCAACGAGGCCACAAGAAAGGCCGATCGTAATCTTGCTGCTGCTCCGTTAAAAGAGTCGTTTGAAGCAAAGTCGTCATTGTCTTCGAAGGAACGGGATATTCTAGTCAAGGGTCGGAATGTCCAAGAATTGTCAAGAGGGTTGTTCACGGGGGATACGGATGATGAATCCGAGGGAGGCGATAATGATGGGAGGAGGGGGGGGGAAAGGAATGCTCTCACCACAAAGGGTGGAGAGTCACTGCAGAAGCAGCAGCAGCAACGGAAACAACAAAATGTGCCAGAAAGGTATGATGAGGATGGCCTTGACGATTTCATTGAGGATGATGTTGATGACGATAGAGAGTATGCAGGTCGATCCGCGGATGATGATGTCGTACTCGGAGGGGGGGGTGCTGGAGGCGTATCCGAGTCAATGCTACAAGAACATCTTGATATATTTGGCACCAACTTTATGGATTTCATGGGGGGGGACAACAGGGATAATAATAATAACGATGAGGATGATGATGTGTATGGTGGAGAGGATGAAGATTACGATGAGAATGAGTTGGAAAGGAAGCGGAGAACGAAATATCGTGAACGTGGAGTTGGTGTGGATTACGGCCTTGATTCTGGTGAGGAGTTGGAGGATGATTCCGACTCNGAGCGTGATGTACTGTCATCCATCGTTTACGCGTTGAGGTACATGCGAGGGGAAAAACTGGAACCAGAATTTATTCGTCGCTATAGACAGGATGTAATATCCTCCCCAGCCGTGCGAAGTAATCTTTATCGGATAATAGATGAGGATAGTGAATGGGAAAGAATGACTGAGGCAAGATCCAAGATTGAGGACATCTTGGCTAATGAATCTCAAACAAACGAGGAGGGTGAGGAATTGTTCACGTTGCGAAGTAAGCTACAATCTGCGGCAGAAAAATTACAGCGCACACTGGAGGATGAAGAGCGTATTAAAAAGGAATTAGAGGAGTTGGATAAGGCCGGGGAAACTAGTATAAAAGAGGGAGGTGCCGATTTAGAAGATAATGATGATGACGATTTATTTGGGGATGACGATGAGGAGGAGGATGAAGCGGTAAGTTGTTGGATTTTTGATACTCTCCATTCGGTTGAATACCCGTACTGAAATATTCTGTGCTCTCCAATCATTTACTCGTCTCATAGGCGAAAACCGAAAAGACCAATAAAAAGGGATTACTCTCATCACATCTAAACACAATTACTGTCCTCCTAAATGCACAATCCGAGGAAGTGGCACGCCTCGACAGTATTTGTCGCGAGAAGGAGTCAGTTGCTACTCTCGGTTCGGCAACTTCCGAAGGAGATGCCATGCTTAGTGTTTTTGCCGCCCGAAGCAAAAAAATGTGTAAGGATAAGTTATGGCACTACGGGGACTATTTCGGATACGCCACGAGTATGATTGACTATCGGCAAGTAATGGATATGAAGGGCTATTTGAATTTAATCAAGGAGGGGAACGATGCCATCAAGGAAAAGAATCCGCTCTTAAATGGAGCGGAAGAGAGTTCGAAAGCAGATAAAAAGAAGAACAGAAAGAAGCGTAGCAGGCGATTTGATTGGGATTTTTACCGAACATGTGTTTCAGAGGGACTGCGTTCAATATGCTACCAGTTCGTTTTACCGCCATTTCGTGTGGGCATTAAGTTGCAGGATACCCTCACGTCAAAATCTGGCTTCAGCTACGATAAAACACTTCCCGGGGATGACGGTGATGACCCTGATATGGAAATCGGTGACCCACGTCAATGGGTTGCACCTGTCATTGAAGGGACCAGTCCCCTCGAATTTGGCAGATCGNAGCGCCGGGCGCGTCTTAATGCGGAGGAGGTTAAGGATCTTGATGCCGCTCTCAAGAAGAAAGAGACCGACAGCTGCATTCAGTACTTGAGCTTGCTCAAAGCCGAGAGGAGTGGGGACATTACCTTGCAGGTTCACCTACCTTACTTGGATAAATTCAGAGAAGAAGGCGCTTCTTGGTACAAGCAGAGTCCTAATAAACTTACCCGCGAGCATCAGGACACTAGGAAGTTTATGGAAGCACTTGAGCGAGTATACTTGCCAGCCAATGGTGACACTGACGAATGGAACCACGAACGCCAAAAAATATTGAAGATGGCATTGGTCAATTACCTCTTACCACAATTTGAAGCAGAGACGCGACGTGATTTACGTGAAGTATCGACGCGAGTTGGCGTGGAGGCGGCCGGGAAGAATCTTCTGCTTATGGCCATGGAGGGACCGTACCGACCATCGCACTTGTTAGGTGAAAATCGTTTTATTGTTCCCACTGGAGATTTGCCAATTGTAGGTGTATGTTCATCAAATGACGCAAAAGATGGGACGTTCTTGGCTGCTGTCAATGGTCGTGGCGAGTTGAGCGATCATGTTGCTGTTCCAGGCGGTACGAGTATTACATCGGATAACATTCGCGAAAGGGTAATTACTTTCCTCATGCAAACGCGACCGTCGGCAGTTGTGGTGGGGTCAAGTGGTGGTGTGGGAAGTAGAGCTATGGCGAGAAGGTTGGGCGAGGTGATCGCCGAGGCCACGGAGCGTTGGAACAACCGGCTGATTCAGGGCCAAGATGAAGACGATGAAGATTTCGAAGCCCGAATTGACTCTTTTCGCATGATGCACCCTAACACTGATGACGACGATGACATCGTGTGGAAATGCAATGTTGATACCGTTGATGACAATGTGGCACAGCTTTTTGGCAGAAGCGTTCGCGGCAAAAAGGAATTTCCCGACACTGCTGTAAACCTCAAGGTGGCTATTGCCACAGCACGATGGGCCAAGGATCCCCTGTGCGAGTTAGCATACACCTGGAGCGCAGCCAGTGACACAGGCATGTTCGGGACCGAAATGCTATTTCTTAATATTCACCCTCTCCAGCGACTTCTCCCTAAGCCAATGCTGTTACGGGAATATGAGCGGGTGTTATGTAATGTCACTGCCGAAGTTGGAG
Organism: Discostella stelligeroides; assembly: GCA_036939555.1. Lineage (NCBI taxonomy): Eukaryota > Bacillariophyta > Thalassiosirophyceae > Thalassiosirales > Thalassiosiraceae > Discostella > Discostella stelligeroides. The sequence goes on from JALLAX010000070.1 coordinate 3,914, forward strand.
TTGATGTCAACGGGGCGTGTTCGTACGATCACATGCATGGTCTCCTAACGTTTGTTCCAGGTTTGGGTCCTCGAAAAGCAAACAATCTCAAGCAGATGGTAGCCCGAATGGGTGGGGTCGTGGCCAGTAGAAAATCACTTTTGGCAAAGAGACTTTTGGGTCCAGTTGTCTACAACAACGCCGCTGCATTTCTTCGAGTCCGCGCAACAGATCAGTTGCAAGATCAATTGCTTCACCCCCTTGACGACACGCGATGCCATCCGGATGTTTACCAGCGCAATCGATGGGCAGTCAAGATCGCCGTTGATGCGCTCGAATCGGGTGATGGTGCCGCGCAAGATGACGAGTTTGCTATCTCGGCCATTCGAGATGTCATGCAGAACTCGAGAGAGGAGGTCGAGAGGCTATTTCATGCTACAAAGGCCGAATGGGAAGGAGTGTACGGACCCACATTCAATGTCAGCAATTGGGATCCCAAGACTGCGGTCCCAGCGGAGAGTTGGCGAGATAAAGTCGAAGAGCTCGACATCGAAGCATATGCGGATATGATCAAGGCAGATGGTAGTGGGAAATGGCTTTCGCAGCTGACCATGGTGAAGTGGGAATTCCGTCTCCCCTATGAAGACCCTCGTAAACCCATGGAACCACCAAGTGGTGAGAGACTGTTTAAGCTTCTGACGGGCGAGTCTGATGCTACGCTTTGTCCTGGGAAGGAAGTTACGGGCACAGTAGTGAAGAACGGTGACTTTGGCTCACAAGTTAAGCTTGAGGGCGATGTTCCAGGTTTCATTCCCCTACGAAATCTAGCAGATGACCATGTAGAATCTGCTGAGGACATTGTTAGCGTCGGAACTGTCGTGACGGCACTAATCACCCAGGTGAAAATGGATCACATGTGTGTCGATCTCACGTTGAAGAAGGAAGATTTTCGGAAGAAGTCCAGTGAATGGGAAAGGCCTCAGAGCCTCCCGCCATTGGATGATCACTTCGACAAAATGGCGGCATTGAAAATTGACGAAGAGAAAGACAAAGAGCGCCAAGCTCGTCTCGAGGCTCTACGACTAACGTTTAATGTAACCAAAATTGGGGGTGATGCTCAGGGCGGAGAAGCCAACGCTGGTGTCGCCAACCAATCCCGTTCTGGGAAGGTTACCCGGCGTGCCTGTGCTCACCCGGCCTTTCGCAATGCCTCGCATGACACAGTCGATAAAGAACTCAAAGAGAGCGGTGATGCCATGGTGGGTGACGCACTCATCCGTCCGAGCAACAAGTCTTGTGACTCACTAGCCATACATTGGGTAGTCCGACCTGGTTGCATTAAGGTGATTGAAGTGCTCGAGCGAGACAAAGACACTGATGCAAGCATTGGTAATCGTCTCATCATAAAGGTGTGTCATACATGTTTGGCTGTTTTTGACACGGATTGCTCACCACCAAATAAATCTCACTGTTTTTTTACTGAATCATACTTACAGAAAGAAGTGTACGAAAGTATTGATGAGTTATTGGGACGATACATTGCACCAATGAATGATCGAGTCGAGGAGGTTCAGCATCATCAGAAATTTCTCGACAAACTTGAGGATGAGGTTGATGAAATGCTACAAGAGATGAAGAAGAAGAATCCAAGTGGAGTGTTCTATTTCATATGCTGGAGTGAAAGCTACCCCGGCTATGTATCGCTACGTTTCGTTATGAGCAAAACACCTAGACACCACACCATTGGCATCTCCCCAGACGGTTTCGTCTGGGGATCCAAGACATATTCCAGTATGGATCGGTTGATGAACGACTTCAAAAAGGATCCCACTTGTCCGGGTGGTAAGCCAACAAATCGTCCAGCGGCACCTAGCAGTAGCTCATTGTCAACTTCGAGGCAAGTTTCGATTGCGAAATCGGACGAGGTCAATCGACAATCTAGATGGGGAGCAAGAAGCAACGCTGTTCCTCCAAGTAGATGGGGAGGCACGGCATTCCCTCCACCTGGCCCGCCTCCTAACTTTGCCCTCCCTCCTGGCCAGCCTCCATCTATTAGCTATAACCATCCACCTCCTCCTAGCAATATTCAACAGGGCTATACCCATTGAACAGTTGAGACATTTTCCGTTTGCTGATGCTCCAAGATATTCCGATAGAGTAAACGCGTAAAACTATAATAGACGGCATTCTGATTGGAGTTTCCTTATTCCTGTAAATCTGGATTCTTCGCCGATAAAACCAATGAAGAAAAGTTTGTAAATACCGAGTATTGATATACCAAATGAGGAATCAATGGTCGGAAGACAACAGGTTTGCAACCGAAGAGAGAGAGCATCAAGGTCGAATTTTCATCGACAGTGGTTGCTATTATATGTGACTCGTTGTCTTTCAATAACAGTCGTGCCGTGGTTGCATACTTTTCCCACACCGACATGGATATGAATGGAGGGTCTATGATGACCAGGTCGAACGTGCCAATGAGGCAGTCTTTGATGTTGGTTGGATGGTTGTAATCGTAGAAGTGGTATCCCGAGCAAGACTCCCACGAAGTATCGTACTACAAAATAGAACGAGATGAGGGTGAGGAAGATGGGTAAGCACTTCACAGGCCTGACAATTTTCAAACTCACATCGAAGATTACACAATTCTCCTGTTCTTCTTGTGATAACGAGAAGAACAATGACGGTGTCGATAGGAATGCCACGTTTCTACCCTTGGACTTCAGCAAGCTTTCTCGCATAGCGTGGCAAAGTGTCTCAATAGTATTTTTCGAGTACCAGTACTGGTTGAGATCTCGATTCTCGTCAGTTTGGCTGAGGAAGACATTATTTGCTGAGCTGTCCTCCTCTGGTTCAACCCGACTCTTCCTCTTGCTTTGACAATTCCTGCATTTCGAATGCCTCTCTGAAATTTCTCGCAATTCTCTCAGGAGCGCATTTGCGTCGTCCTCACTGACCTCGCTGACCATGATCCTCGTGCAATGGCGGCAGCAACAACACCAAACAGAAAAACGGGTTTCTTTTTTAATTCATTTTCTTTGCCTCTTTTCAAAAAGACGCAACCGCAAGCAGTGAAAGTCGAGCAACGACGAACGATAGTGGCTCCAATCATTCACCATTCAATTAGTAGATGGCACACAATCAAGACAACGAAATTGATAAGATCCTAAAGGACTTGAAGAACACACCGGGATTCAAGGCTTACTTGATTCTCAATAGTGATGGAATCGTCTTTCGCTGGGACCAGGTGGGAGGATCACCAATGTCATACCAGAGAGCAGTGCATCACGCAAATCACATTACGGAAATTTACAACAAATGCATAGCCCAAGCCAATGAGCTGTTCGACCCCGAGGACGGTCAGGTAGAAAATGTTCGAATGCGAACGGAGGAATATGAAATGATAGTGTCGTCGCTGGGTTTGTACACGCTTGCTGTCTTTCAAGTGGATGCGAGCAAGGCAAAAGAAAATGTGGTTGTGGATACCTGAACATTATGTAGTATCCATCGGATGACGATTGTAGTCGGGCAAGAGCGAATATTGAAAGCAAAACAAATTCTACACTTGAATGACTACTTTCCTAAATAATAAGTGTATTTATACCTTCATCGCAATCAAAGAACACATGTGAAATCTGTAAGATCCCATTCAGTCCCATTCGGTTTGTGCCGTCCGTGCATGTGCATTAGTCCCTCCCTCCCTCTGTCCTTTTATCACCTCAAGTACATCATCTCCCCACCACTCGGCGCTGGAACCACCCCCCTCCTCCAATCCCCACTACGAATATCCACACCCGCCACATCAGTAATACCATCCACGGGTGCATACACCAAATCATCAGCCGTATGTGTCAAATGTGGTTCCTGTCGATAATCATTCCCAAATGGTTTCGGCAATAACCAATGAAAGCCAAGAGTGATACCCTTTCGTGGCACCGGTTTGAACTGTCCCGAGGCACGCGCTGCCTTCAGACGTTCGGCATTGTGCTCGGCGAATTGATGTTTCAGACTGGTAATTTGATCGGCATTGGTCATCCATGATCCGTACGATGTGGCATGCGAGACACGTCGTAGCTTCTTCACGGCTGCGGCAAATTCGTCCAAGCTACTTTCGGCAGCCTCCTTCATCAAGTCGGGCAAGTTGGGACTGATGCGCAATTTGTTAAGTTTGGCACGAAAGGTGGCAAAGGCATATTCCTTCAATGCCGCCACCTGCAGTTCGTATATATCCCCCATTTCCGAATACAAATTCTCCAGCAAGTCGGTACGGATACGTTTGGCAATAGCCGACTTTTTGAAGGCCGCTCCATTGGCAACATTGTCGAAGGTATCCAGTGCCCGACGAATGGAGGCATCGCACAGTGCACCAAATTCGGGTACCAGCGTGGTAGATGATCCTCCATCGATACCCGTCGAGGATTGGACCGATTTCAGACATTCTTGTAATGCCATATTTGCCACTGGTCCCAATACACGTGCGGCCGCCAAATCCATCGGATTGGTAAGACGAATGCACTTTTGCTTCGCGGGTACCTCCTTCGATGCCAGTAGCAGTTCGACGACTGGACCTACATCCTCGACGAGACCGGAGTGTACGACATCGGATACGGACGATGCCACCTCCGATGGTCCACGTGCCGAGGGCGAATTGGGCGATGAGACGGATCCCCCGGCCGGACAGAGATGTCGGTCGACATTTGTCTCCGAGGAGGAGAGATATTCGATTCGATCGAAAATGTCTTCCAACTTTGTAGCCCTAGTGGTGGTGCCACCAGCAGCAACACCACCCCCTCTATTATTACTACTACGGGATGGTTGGATAATGGACGAGAGCATTTGGGATGCCGCACTTTCCCATTGTTTTCGTGCAATCATCATCTCACGTTCGTCGTTCTTAACCCCATTCATTACGACAATCAATGTACTCGGACGATGAGGACCCCCTCCTCCTACTACTTCCGAGGAGGAGGAAGATCCAACCACCTTTTCCACCGCCTCCCGCGCAGCAGCACGATAGGCGAGCAGTCTCTCTATGGCAGGACCCAAATGATGAAACAATCCCTCGCCTCGTCCAAGATCGACCGAGTCGGCAACGTACACGATCGATCCGCCACAGGCAACTACGGTGGCGCAAATTTCGCTAACGGAAGCACCGCCGTGATTTTTTTTACCACTGTTGCTACCACTACCACCACCACATGGTGGACAAGCGATGGCCACTCCTGATCCTCCTCCACTGGCAGTGCTACTATTGTCATTCTCTTCGTCGCTCTTGGTATTGGCATTTTTCTTCTTCTTCTTCTTCTTGTTCTGACTCGTCTTGTCAACAACATCATGATGATCATCCTCCTCCTCTCCGCTAATCTTTTTTCCAAATGCCATTGTCACACCATACTTGACCTCCACGTCATCATCATCACCACCATCATTCTCAACAACACCAACTGTTGTCTTCCCCTCCTCAGTCTTGGACGACGATGGCGACATCACACCAAAGAGCGAATGAAGCAATGAATCGCATGTCGCCCTACGTACCGATTTGGAGGTTAAGAACGTGGCTGTGGTGACGTGTGACGCTCCCTCGGCTTCAAGATCTTGTATGACGGTGGAGAGCGACATGGGCAGTCGAGCGTGGGTGCTGGACACGACGACGGAGGAAGCAGCGACGGGATGATTGGATGTGGAGGCGCTGCATACTGTCGTTGTTGTTGTTGATGAAGATGACAATAACAATAGAAAGGCGAGGAGATGATGGAATGATCTCATGGTTGACATCTCTTATTATTTTACTCCTCTCAATCCGCTTCTGTTTCTGCGCGGCCGTTCTCCATCAATCAATCATGGTCCAAACAACGTGAAGTTGTTGTCATTCGTGGTGGGTCGGACGGATGCAAAAATAAAATATTGGGGACGCGTGGAAGTCCGATCCCTCTCTTCTACGCGGAGACGATGGCGATTACTTGTACCTACGCACGGCCATCCATCCATCATCATCTATCATCTCTCTATCCATGACAGACGAAAGAGACAGACAGAAGATAGAATCACACAACGAACATCAAGGTGACGATTTTGGCGATAAAGTGGTAGTACTCTCTAGTATCGAGTAATGCCGCGGCCGCACGCAGCATCCCGCCCATGCCATCCAACCAAGCTGCACCGACAACCGGTATGGTACACCACCCCTCTTCACGAACCCGTCAAAAAATATTCAAATCACCCAAAATCACTAGTACTACTTATAATAATATTATTTTAGGGTCTACTCGTCACCACCACCAACCACCAACCACCCTCCTTGATCATGGACCTCCTTGCCTCCCTCGGACTGGGCAATGCCCTACCCGAACAATCGACACGACTCATGTCCCATCCAGGAATCATCAAGGCCTTGGAAAACAGTCGCAGTAGCAACAACAACAGGACTAATGACGATACTAACGCTAACAAGCATGATGATGATGATGATGATGACGATGGTGTCCGCCTTGGCTTCAATCATTGTCTGAATTGTGGCATCCGCTTATTCGTTGATACGATTAATAATACCAAAAACGGCGATGATGTGGCGAATGCAGCAGTAAAAACAACAACAACAACAACAACATGCAAGGGATGCAATCGCGTTAGATATTGCTCAAAGGCGTGTCGAATCCAAGATTCGAAACCTGTCATCATGCCGCCATCATCATCATCATCACAGTCAACTACTTCATTGCTGTTGGGACGATGGGATAACAATACTACTAATGATATTATTGACGGTATGTGCGAGGATGGGAATGGTCATTCACCAGTAGTTTGTTCCTTATTACGTTTGTGCAATGATGATGAAGATGCGGAAGATGAATTGCTTGGTATTGATCTTGATGATGAGTCCAGGAAGAAGACAAGTCGGAAGAAGAAGAAGATGATGACAACGACGACAACTAGCTGTGGTAGTGAATGTAATAACGAGAGCACCATCATTGGTGGTGGTAGTAGTTGGAAACAAAAAGAGGCAGCAATGTATCGCATACAAACAGAACGCGAATCCTATCCTGCTACATTATTCAACATTCTATCCGAGGGACCGGATTGGTTTGTGGAATCCATAACGCGTCGATTGCGATGCAATGTGGATGTACAATCGCCAAAACTAGTACTGCCAGAGGAAAGAAAACAACAACAGCAGCAGCAGCAGCAGCAGAAACGGCGGGGGAAACGGGAACGATCCTCGTTACCGTCCCCAATAGTAGAAACAGGAAAACGGGGGAGAGATGAGTTTTTATCGGAAGACGGAGATGATGATGATGTGCATGGAAGAGGAAGAAGGAGAGATAGTATACAGAAAAGGGAACTTGTGTTGCATATTGTTGGTGCCTCTACCAATTCGGAATTATGGGGTTGGGATATGAGTAGCAGTAGTGGTAGTAGCAGCGCGCGGAAACATGAAAATGATGTTCCAGTCTTGAATGCCTACGCCGAGGCATCGACTAATCTGTCATCCTACCTCAAAAATCTACTGGAGATTCCGTCCATTACTATACGGTGTGTGTTCATTGGACCCGATTGTCCTGATACTGGCAAGGGTGCTTCATTTTCATCATCACCACCGGTGGCGGCGGCGAGTCATATTGTCGCACAGGCTCCCATTCCTGATGAGGACTCATCATCAACATTAACAATGGAAACATATCGATGCAAATACGGTGGGCAAGATCAACCATATCTTCCCTACCCCGATGTGATCGTATTTTTCAATCCGGGTTTCTCGTGTCCCGATTACGATTGGTCCGCTGCTCTCACTGCGGCAATGGCTTATCAATACTCTTCAAGTAGTGGTGGTGGTGGTATAATATCGTCGTCTCGCAGTAGTGCAATACCGTTTTTGATAACGACCAACACGGAAATGGAGGGTCTGGCAGATATAAAATACTTGTTGGACGGTGGGTATGTTGATGAAAAGTCATTGTCGCGGGATGTATTGGAAATGATAGACCAGCCACTAGCAACCAACGGTGGTGAGGAAGGACGAGATGCTAAGGTGGACGAGTACAATGATGATGACGATCGAGTCACTTCCTTCTTTGGAGAGAATCCCTATGCGGGGTTACGTGTCCGACAATCGGGAACGATGGCGAATGATTTGTATGTGAAGAACCGGTGGATTATTGGTGGATTATTCCGTACGACAGGTGGTGGTGCTGGTGGTCGGGTTGCACGTAGTAGTAATGGTCGTCTGGAGCAACAACGTTCCAAGAAGCAAAAAAGTGGACATTTCAACCCTGATTATGACGAAGAATATGATGAGGCTGGCAGAACTAGGGAGGCGAATGGGCGCAAAGTGCGGCATCGTGATGAGGGACAGGGTGGACCGAAAGGTTATGCAAATAATGAAAAGAGGAAAAATCCAGCACTCATATGAATTCATTGTGGAAGAAAAAGTATAGATTGATATCATTAATTCTGTAATTCTACATGATGTGATGTGATAATATGCAAGGTTTTGCAACAGCTGCTGTTAGTGGGTTAAAACATGATTGGCGATCTTTTATTCATGAATATCGTTGAAAATATCGCCAATCGACCTCAACTACTACCGTGTTGATAGGTGTTGATGATCTCCAAGAAAGGTTGACCATGATTTTTTGACCATGGCACAGAAATGTCGGCGGCAGCGGCATGGCCTGGGCAGCAAAAGAAACTCCAATGAGCACTTGATCAACTATCCATCATTCTTCGTAGCCCATGTTGTCTCCTCCCCCTTCGTTGTGTTTGTCGTCATTGTTCTAATTTCCGTTGATGCTGTCGTTTGCGTCTCTGGCCGTGACGGATTTCCTCCCTCAACATCAATAGCACGAAGAAGGAACGTTGCCAGCCGCTACCTTCATAGATATCCATTCTCATTGCTGCATTTCTTTTCATCATCGTACTTATCGGAAAACAAGAATGATGCCGACGACGGTGATTATGAATCATTATTATTGTTATTTAGACATTACTATTCAAAACCACCGCACGATCGTCGTCTTTACGAAATATTAGGTGTCCAACCAAATTCAACAATCCATGAAATCAAAAAGGCTTGGCGACGACTGAGTCGGGAATATCATCCTGATAAGGTTCTCCCTATAATTGCTGCTGCCGTGAGAAGAAAAAGGACCGTAGAAATCAACAGCATGAATAATTGCACAGATCTAAAATCAGTGGATGCAAAAGTTGATGGAGAGGACCAGCAAGAGGAGGAAATCGCTCGTCAAAAGCTATCAGAAATAGCCCACGCCTATGAAATACTGAGTGATGATCGCACCCGACTGCTGTATCACAGATTTGGACTGGTGGGTGGATCCGATGTGGCCATAAGACTATTGAGTCATTCTACATTATCCTCTTTTACACCTACGACCGTTACCTCTGCGGCCAACAATGACAAGAATGATGAGGAAATGCAAGTTCGGCATCGTCGTTTGATGGAGTTAATGGGTCATTCAGAAGCTACACTAGCTCATGCATCAACTGCCTGTTCCGCGCTACCACATCATCGACCAATCAATCCACAACGACACAATCAGCAGCAGCAGCAGCAGCAGCTACGGCGCATTGACTATCTAACCGCCACCATAACCGAACGTCTTCGTCCAATAATAGAGGGTACTATATCGCAAGAATCTTTCATAGAGGCCATCTATCGTGAGTGCAATTCTCTCAAATATATTCCCTTAGGAGCACAGATAATACGGTGCATTGGTAGAGCATATCAAGCCGAGGGTCGTAGAGCACTTAGGAGAAAAAGAAGAAGAAAAATAATGGTATCTTCATCTTCTCTCCGTAGCCACCAACATTACCATCACCACCATAGTCGTCACCATTTTTCTCAGAACAACTTCGAGAGCGGGACGAGCGAGCGAGGAACGCCAATGAAGACTCATCAACCCGATGTGGTGGTAGATGCAGCTATCGATCTGTGGAATACCGGAAAGCAATATGCGTTGGCAGCAATGGCAAGTGGAAGATTAGTCATGATGGAACGCAAGATCAAAAAAATGGAAGAGGACCATCGTCGAACGGGAACGGATTGTAACACTGTTTCCGACGATGAATTTGAGGTTGTGGGTGGCACTCACGTTCATCCTCGGCAGGTCAACGAGTTCGATCGAGAGTTAAAATACAACCAAAAGAAGAAGTTGCATGACGCTTTGCTGTCAGCACATCAGCTTGAAGCTCTATGGAAGATTTCAAAGATTGAATTAGATCGTGCTGTGCGACAGGCTTGCCGAAGGATTGTAGAGGAGCCAAATCGCATGACTGTTGTTGGTTATTATGGTTCTCGTCATCATGAAGATGAAGGCGACCGCAGTAATTTGTGTTCAAATTTTCCTTCGTGGGGTGGACATCAGCAGTCATCTTCTGTCGATGATTGGCGGATGCAGAACCTACCTCCTCCGCCACCTCCTCCTAATACCATGTGCCGCCACGTACAAGGTAATGAAGTTCATTGGAATTTCCACGACGGGGTGTCAATTTATTCTGGTGAAGTTGGGAGGCTTCGTGCAGCTGCGGCCATGATTTTGGTCGGCGATATTATGATCCAATGTGGCAAAGACGAAGCAGCTACGAGCGAGAATATTGATGCATGATTGAATGCACCTCGATAGTGTAGGTTTCATCACGCGGCTCCGCGAGACAACGGAAGAAGTAGAGTCTCGACGTATCATTCAACCTGACAGAAATAAGTAGAGATGGATTGAGTTTCATTTAGTTTTATCTCGATGTGTATTTCAGATGCACGGGAATAAGAGCTCCAACCAATTAGTTAGTACTTGTGCAAACTGTAAAATTCAGAAACACTCTTCGCCTTGAAGTTGGCGCATCCTCCTTCCATCGCTTTCACCAACCAGACTGCACATTTCACATTGGTGACAAGACTGATTCCAAAGTCAACTGCAGTACGACGAATGTGGTAGCCCGAGGTGATTTCGTCCCTGCGAGTTGTGCCGTCACTTATGTTGATCACCAAATCGACATTGCCCTCCTTAATTTCATTTAAAGCCGAAGGAGCGCCAGTCTCCGGACAGCACGCTTCGTCATCTGCATCTACCGGTTTGTTTACCTTTTTGAGATCCAACTGGCAAACGTCCTTAAAGTATTTAGCAGTACCAGGCGTGCCGCATAATTTGTAGCCCATCTTTGTCAGGATCACGGCACATTCCGCGAACTCGTGACGGAATTCGTCGCTTGCTATGGAGATTAGGATGGAAGAACTTTTCTTTGGGAGCTTGAAGCCCGTTGCAAGAAGTGATTGAAGAAACGCCTCGTGCACATCCTCACCAAAGCATGCTACTTCACCGGTTGAAGACATTTCAACACCAAGAGTTGGGTCGGCTCCGCGAAGTCGCGTGAAGGAGAACATGGGAGCCTAGTACATGTGAGTGAGACACAATGTGAGATAGTCGAAGGAAAAACGAAAAGAGCTGCAAAACGATAACGTGACGCCTTAATACGTACCTTGACACAAACATAGTCAATATCAAGCAAGGAAATGTTGTAGGGCTTCACGCTCAGTCCGCACATCGCTCTGGTAGCCAAAGAAATGAAATTGACGTGGAATGTCTTGCTCACGAATGGGAAGGTACGACTTGCCCGCAAATTGCATTCAATTACCATGACATCATTCCCAGTGGCCATGAACTGAATGTTGAAAGGTCCAGTAATGTGAAGAGCTCGTGCAATTACTGCCGCATACTTCTTGATTTGGCGAATTGTTCCTACGTACAACTTCTGCGCGGGCAGAATGACAGTAGCATCACCACTGTGAACGCCCGCATTCTCCAAATGCTCTCCGATGGCATAATTCAAAATCTTGCCGCCAGAAGCGACAGCATCGAACTCGATCTCCTTGGCACCAAGAATGAACTTGGTCACGACCACAGGTTTGTCATCAGCGACCACGGCTGCTAAGCCCAGGAAGTTGCGAAGTTGAGACTCGTCACTGGCGACGCGCATGGCGGCACCCGACAATACAAAGCTGGGACGGACAAGGACAGGATATCCAACATTAGTTGCGAACTCCGCTGCCTCATCATTCGAGCTTAGTACCGACCAAGCCGGCTGTTTCACTCCTAAATCGTCTAACATATCCGAGAATTGGTGTCGATCTTCGGCACGTTCGATATCACGCGCCGCAGTGCCGAGTATGTTCACTCCATTTGCAGCCAAAGGCCCGGCAAGATTGTTGGGGATTTGTCCTCCAACCGAGACCACCACACCTGCGGCCCCCTCCCTTTCATAAATGTCGAGGACGCGTTCCAAACTCATCTCTTCGAAGTAGAGACGATCGCTTTCATCATAGTCAGTACTCACTGTCTCAGGGTTGTAATTCACAATGATACTCTTGAATCCATCCCTACGCAACTGACGTACAGCCGAGACGGCACACCAATCAAATTCTACAGAGGATCCAATGCAATACGCCCCACAACCGAGTACAATGACACCGCGTTCCTTCTTCTCGGCCAGCTCATTTTGTCGTTTCTCAGCCACGGACGCGCTGCGGACACGAGCTTTGAAAGCTTTGCTGTTAGGAGTCAACAAATCACCCTCGGGAATATCAACGGTAGCGCCGCCGGCGACGTCATCATGATCGCCAGAGTAGGTCATGTAGAGGTAATTAGTGTTGGCGGGGAATTCGGCCGCGAGGGTGTCAATCTGCTTGACGCACGGCTTGACACCATAGCGCTTTCGGAGAGTGCGAACATGGTCAGCTCCATCTCGGACTGGAAGGAGGTTGGTATATTGAGCAATCTAACCGTCGGTACAAAGGCCATGTTGTTAGCATACACGTAATCAACAATGAGAAATAGCCACCGTCTTGCTCACCTGACGATCACTAAACCCAGCAACCTTGAGAGATCTCATCCTATCCACGCCATTCTCTGCGAACAGCTTGTCAATATTTCCACAGTTCACACAGGCATTTCTCATGCTCGCTATATTTTGAAGCTTGCTCAAGAACCACTTGTCGATTTTCGTCAAGTCATGAACCTTATCCACACCCCAGCCTTCTTCCAGGGCGCGCTGTACCGCAAATAGGCGAGTGTCTGTGGGTGTAGAAATCTGTTCTTCAAGGGGAATTTCATCACTCGTCAATCCGGAGCCTAAGCCTTCCAACCCGTCCAAGGCAGGGTTTACCATTCTACATGCTTTCTGAATAACCTCCTCAAATGAGCGCCCAATGCTCATGACTTCTCCTACGCTCAACATTGAGCTTCCGAGCTTGTTGCTGACGCGGTTGAACTTCTTGAGATCCCAACGCGGCATTTTCAACACGCAATAATCCAAACTAGGCTCGAAGCAAGCCGTGGTAGTTTTGGTGACTGAGTTACGAATGCTCACCAAATCCTTCCCCAGAGACAACTTGGTAGCGACGTACGCCAAAGGATATCCAGTGGCCTTGCTAGCCAACGCGGAGCTTCTTGACAAACGCGCATTTACCTCGATGATGCAATACTTTTCGCTCATCGGATTTAGTGCATACTGAATGTTGCATTCGCCAACAATCCCGAGATGGCGGACTACCTTCAGGGCTGTCTTGCGAAGCATGAAGTATTCCCGGTTGGAGAGGGTTTGGGATGGTGCGACGACAATCGAATCACCTGTATGGACACCAAGCGGATCAAAGTTCTCCATCTTTTGGGACAGGAGTAGAGAAGGAGACGAAATCAAAACAGTGAGCATGGACATTGGATGGTGCCTGTCGAATCGCTTCGCCATTCTTGATGAATAAACTCACATTGCAAACTGTGATACAGTTGTCACTGGAATCCCTAACAACTTCGTACTCCAACTCTTTCCATCCTCTCAAATCCTGATCAATCAAGATTTTATTACTGACGCTAAATGCCTTTGCTGCCAAATCTTTCAACTCATCATCGTTTCCAGCAAACCCACTTCCAAGCCCTCCAAGAGCAAACGCTGCACGAACTAGCACGGGGTACCCAATCTTATTGGCAACTTCTTTTGCCTCATCGATATTGTTAGCACTGTAAGAGAGAGCTATGGTCTCGCCAATCTCTGCTAGCTTTTGGCTGAAAATTTCACGATCTTCGGTCGCTTCAATCGCCGGGATCTGAGTGCCCAGCACCTCCACGCCCGCTTTTTGAAGCTGTCCCGTCTTCCACAGCTCCACTCCTACGTTTAGGGCGGTTTGTCCTCCCATGCTGACAATGATACCATCTGGCTTTTCCTTGTGAATGATATCCATTACTACCTGAGGACGGATGGGTAAGAAGTACACCTTGTCAGCTCCTGGAGTAACGTCATTCTTCTCCGTAGAGGTCTGTACCGTGGCGATGTTTGGATTGATAAGAATCACCTCAATCCCCTCCTCTTTGAGAGCCTTGATACATTGACTTCCCGAGTAATCGAACTCTCCTGCCTGCCCGATACTCAACCCACCGCTACCAACCAAGAGAACTTTTTTGTATGTTTTCTTCTGATATGCCAATCCATCCTGTAGGACGAGCGGTTGGGAGATCTTACGTACGTGGCCGACAAACTTATCAAACAAGAAGGATGTGTCCAGAGGACCGCCACTCGCTTCGGGGTGGAACTGTACGCTAAAGAACGGTTTCTCAGTATGAATGATACCCTCGTTGGTTAGGTCGTTTGCGTTAATGAAGAGTGGCTTCCAATGCTTGGGTAGAGAATTCGCATCGACAGCATAGCCGTGATTCTGTGGAGTGATGTAGCATCGACCTGTGCGTAGGTCGATGCATGGCTGGTTCATACCCCTGTTTCCGTATTTCAGTTTGTACGTCGTGGCACCCGCCGCGAGACTCAGGAGCTGATTGCCCAAGCAAATGCCAAAGATTGGTCTGGCGGGAGCCAACTCCAGCGCGTACTGAATGCTCTTTATGGTTGCGGGGCACATATTTGGATCTCCGGGACCATTGCTTAGGAACAACCCATCCCATTTAATTTTGGCTGGGTTGGCCTCGAGATCGTAATCATAAGGAACCACCGTCAACTTGACTTTGTGCGTGTCCACGAAGAAACGGATGATGTTGAATTTCATCCCACAGTCGTATGCAACGATATGAGGGGTGTTATCAGCACCATAGGTAGTGATGGATTTGGTAGAAACTTCGGCAACTAGATTGCGCTTGTTTGGATCGGAGAAGTTGTCATTGTAGGACAGAGAGGTTGATGTTGATGGCATGGGTGGATTCTTTGTGTGTGTGTGAAATGGAGGGAAGGCGATGAAGGAATGAATAAATGAATGAAGACAAAAGTGAGATGATATTGTTGTCGAGCAATACACACCCAGAATAATATCATTGCACACACACTCACCACGACCAGATTACCAAGCAAGGCACCAACCTCCCTAATCTTCATCGTCAATGCTCGCGTATCAACACCATAAATTCCCGGAATACCATTCTCCTTCAGCCACTTGGCTAAACTTTTATGAGCAGCCCAGTGGGAATGTTCCCACGAATAAGAGCTGACGACCAAGCCAGCGATGTGGATTTCTCGAGATTCAAAGAACTTGGGCAGGCCGTACTCATCGGTGATACTTGAGTCGGGCACACCGTAGTTGCCAATCAGAGGGAAGGTTAGTACGAGAATTTGACCGCGATAGCTCGGGTCGGTAAGGGCCTCGGGATAGCCCACCATTCCAGTGTTGAACACCACCTCGCCGCTGCAGGAGGCGGGGGCGCCGAAGGATCGGCCGGCGATGGGGGGTGAACCATCCGCAAGGTGAAGGTGTGCGATGTCTCCCTGAGTTCATTCGATGTGGTGGTAGGCGAGGGGGGGGCGGTAAAGCGATGGGATTGATTGAAGGAGGAGGAGAAGAAAATCAGTGAGAGATAGAAGTCAGTATTGAGTGAATGGCACTGGTTTTGCGGAGATGACTACAATCAGCAGACCATAGCTTGCTTCCGATGGCAACAATCAATAGCCCATCAGCAAGCGTCGACAACATTGAGAGAGGCTCGTTGTAGAACTCACCCTGCTATCCAACGCGAAGAAACCTTCACCGTCCATCTTCAAAACTCGTTGTTGGTGCGGCAACTTTTATGATGATGAGAGGATCGAGATGGACTACTGATCGATATGTAATTGTGTATGACACATCATCATCATCATGCAGCAGGTGCAGGGCAAGTCACAGTTGTCATTTCCTGCGTTGTCTGCGGGGAAAGATTTTGGTGGACGCTGGATGACCGCGCCAAAATTGGTTTGAAAATTCACGTCATGATGACGTCAATTTGCTGACGTGGTGATGACGCGCTTGAACTCTTATCTTTTCGTTTTGAAGATTCATGATCGGACATCGAAGAGATACCATCCCTGCTAAAGAGCAGATGCCATCTGGATTGGACAGCACAAGTCACACACGATTGTTTTTGTGAGATGCATTACTTAACAGTGGAATATCTTTGGTTAGTGGTTAGGTACCCTTGTTGCATGTTTTCGTGTGTGTGATTGATTGAGGCCGAAAGCCGAAAGCCGAGCCGCGCGCAGCTGCAGCCGATGGCAAAACAAACGATAACTCTCAGGATAGTATATCAATGAAATAAGAGGATAATGGAATTCAATGCTCAGCGAGTATCACCGTCGCCACAAGAGCTTGACGCTTGGCTGCGCTCTACGGAACTGAACAACGATGGTAGTAGCTCCGTCACCGCCGGAGGGTTGTTTTGTGGTACGATCGGCGTTGTCAGCCCCGAGATTGGCTATACCAACAATCTCGAGATGGAAGGAAGTAAACCTAGAATGGATGATGTCTTCATCTCCCAACATCCCAACGAATTTCGTCTTCCATTAATGCAAGAGCTTGAACATCGTAGAGAATCTCCCGATCAAAGTGTTGGTACCAGTAATCTCGGATCCCCACGTACTATTGTCTCATCATCCGACTGTTTCATTAGGGCATTAGAACGATCACAACAATCCCAAGCTGAAATCAATCGGTTTGACTCTGATGACTTGGGACATAATAGTTTCAATGCTGCATTGATGACTACTCGAAGTAGAAGAATGTTACTTGATAGCGCATTGTGTACTACTTCCTCTCCTACCAGTACTTCTGTCGTCATTCGCAATCACAATGATCTTCATAGAAGGAGAGCTGCCAGTGTCGCCATTGGTGAGGAGGACAATCTTGTGTTATCGCCATTGCCACGATACCCAAAGAAACTTCGCATGAACGAGGGTAACCGCATGAGTAGCAGAGAGGAGTCGTGGACTCATCGGGACATGCTCAACATGCTGCGAAGCATGGTCGATGACGATACTGCCACAATGATCACA